>VWZK01006175.1:7636-47403 GCA_013396935.1 Baryphthengus martii | reverse complement strand
TGAAAGTAAGGAACATTTCTAGCTTGTAGGTATTCTCATCCTGAAGCAGACTTCTGAAACTGAGCAGCTCTCTTTTCAAAGAGCCTATTTTTCTCCGTTATTTCTGAAGAAAGCTTTAGTGGAAACCTACTCTTGAACTCTCAAAAATCACATGACAATTATGTTCCATTACAAAATCAACTCACAGCAAGACTGTACAGAAAGTTGCTACCATGCTAGCTAGAGCTGCCTGCTAGAGAATTTGCTGTATTTTTCTTACAGAAAGCAGTAATTTTAATCCAGTATTCATGATCTGTTTTTCTAGGTGGTGGCTTGATGGTGGTTTGGGAGAAAATGAAAGAAGCAGCAGATTCAACACTCTGGTTCAAGAAATGACCAACTACTAAATTCCTAGAAGTGAGAAATGAGCTTTCACGAATGAGGAAAACCAACATGCTCATTTGGAAATGACATTTTGAACTGTTCTTTGGGTTTCCCAAAACTGTAAGCACTCGTACTAAGCAGGACAGAAGATAGCTTTTTTTTTTTTTTTTAACTGAAGAATCTGTTCATACTATCATAAATTCAGTGTGTTAATTTTGTTCTCCTCTTACAGAAAATCATGTTTCTGGAAACAATAGAATTAAAATGAGGCAATTATAGATAGCAAAAAAGAATGCCAGTTTTTCATGATGATGAAATTGTAGTTGATGAATTGTAGTTTTAATCTACTCAAGAGACAAAATGCAAGAATGATCATTTGGATTCTGAGTTGCTGCTAATTCTATCAGAACTTCTTTTTAGTCCAAACTTTTTTTTGCTTTGGGTGTCACAAATATAAACCATCTGGTATGCCAGCTGCCCATGTTTCATTTCACATATACAGCAAGAGTGAGTGGAAAGGCTCCAAAATNTCACATATACAGCAAGAGTGAGTGGAAAGGCTCCAAAATTGCAGACATTATCCTTTTAATGCTTATCATCATCATCATCATTATAATCCTCTTATCACTCTACTATATGACTTTACTTCTTTGTGGCCTCTGAGATCTGTCAATATGCTGTAGAATGGCGTTTTGTCTTGCTTCCAGTATGTACACTGTGTGATTTAAGAGGGGTAGAATTCTGGGATACATCTTATTATGGCTTTAATCTTCACCAGTTTCAATAATTTCAGTCCACCTTAATGTAAATTTGATTATTTATCCACCTGTCTGTTTTTAGAAAAGTTGACTTTCTCTATACAAAACAATTTTAAATACAGTTGAAGAGCATATTAAGTCTAAACTGAGGATGAGTTTTGTCCTCTGCATTTCATTAAACTTACAGTTTCGCCAGAACTTCTCAAAGTTGTGTTTTCTGCTGAAGTTCTAGCAGAGTAATAATTTCATTACACCTTAGATACAGTTTGTCATCTTTCTGCCTGAGTAAAGCAAAAAATCTAATTAGGATTCAAAGGTGAATAGCTCGCTCATATAAACAAGCTGTTCATGCACAGTTTCACTCAGTTTAAAGGGAATCCTAGGACTCTGGTCCATCATTCTTAATAATTGTCCAGATTGCTTTTCAAAGCTTTTTCCAGGCCATTCTTGAGAAGCCAACTTTTCTTTATATAGCATAAAACCATTATATTCAGCAAAATTTCTCATGTACATGTCAGGGGAAAAAAAATAACCCAGCCAGAGACTTGTTTTTCTGTTGGAGTCATCCCTCTGGGTAGATACAGCCCTTGCCTAAACGAGGGCTATGAATCTGGAGCCATATCAGGGACTAAAAATTCAAAGGTTGATTTCACAGGTAGTTACTCCATACCTGAAAGCATAATTTGGAAAGAACTAAACGAGCACAACACGTCCTTCCTTCAGAAAATCCATTCTACCCATAAAGTCATCAAGGGAACATTATATAATTGTACATCAAAAGCAAAATATGAGTTTATCAGCCTTATTACTAAAAATCAGAGTAATTGTACTCATAAATCAAAACCTGCTAGGACTTCGTTCTGCACTTGTGTACTCACAACCTTGTTAACCTTCTCTACTTGGCAGAACAAGCTAATTCAATTCTGAAGATACCATCTTGGAGAATAGTTGACCTAAACCAGTAATCTTTGTCATGGGTCACTGTAGAGGTTATCAAGCTGTAGAATAACCTTTCCGTGTTAATTTTAGAAAAAGCTCTATAAAGACAGAAGTATACAATGAAAAAATGACGTACACAGTGTAATGGTCTTGTTTGTGAACAACTGATAGATGAGTATTGTCCTGTTCTGAGAAGGCTGCACAGCGTGCTTGAGATTGATGTCTTAGTTTAGAGAAGAGGAGCAGGATTTGGGGACAGGCAAAGCAACAATTTCTGGTCTTGAGGTTTTATGTGAGACAGTACAGATATATACAAATGTTACTATTTTTTTGTCCTGAATTGTACAGAAAAATTATCGTGCTACAGCACACAGGTAATTAGTTAATATGATATCTAATGGCTTGACTTTATTTTGTTATTCTTTCTGCATTAATGTTCAATATACTTAAAAGTCAGGAAAGTGCTAAGCTCATTGAAGTGTAAAGACTAGAAACTTTACTACTTTTCAATCATAATAACATAATAATGAATCTATCCTTTGGAATGTCATTACATATTGTACTTTTAACCAAATGGATTTATTTTGCATATTATTTGTACATATATGTATATATGTCATAGCCCTATCATTCCAATGCAAAACTAGAGGCACAGAAAATATGCTTTAAGCAGTGTAATTCTTCACACATATATGAAAAATGGTGACAAATAAGAAAACAATTAAAATATGATAAGAACAGGTCAGGAAAAGGAGCTACAGAATGTTTTTAGAAAAATATACAATTAAAAGCACCTTAGAGCAAGTAAGAAAGGAATCTCTGAACCTTAATTTGTATTTTAAAAATCATAGTGATGTTTTGGAAAATTAGAAGAGGGCAGTAAAAATTATTTTACTTGAAAGGTACAAAGACAATGATCAAACAGTTTAATATTATACCTGGACAGTTGTAACAAAATATTAATACCCCATTTGCTAGCACCTAAACTATAATAAGGTGTCCAGAAACAGAGGACATGGAATTTTCAAGTAAAAATATATATGAAACCAATACAATTTATATCATTGACAGGGTAATTGGCCCAGTGGGTGTGACATACCTAGACTGCAGTAAAGCTTTTGACACTGTCTTAAATGATATCTCATAAGGTATGAAAATACCACCCACATGAAATTACTATAAAGCAAATGTGCGGCCTGTTGCAAAAGTTCACTTAGAAAGGAGTTAAAAAACTTCAGTGTCAAATGGTAAAACACATAAAATGAATTGCCCCAACTTTGGTGCTATTCAATATTGTAATTGACTAAGTGATGAAAGGTAGTATGTTTCTTAGACTGATCTGGGAGAGGTTACAAGATCAGACATATCATTCAAATTTATTTTGATTCATTAGACCAGTGGTTGCAAAGTAAATCTGTTAAATTTCAGTACAGGCATTCTAAAAACCAAGTACTGAAATAAGAAACCAGATGTAAGGCAGAAGCAGAGTAGAAAAAGTAGGGAGCATTACGGCAAATCACAAAGACTGAATGAAGAGTATCAGTCACTGCCATTTCAAAGTGACAATACAAGAAATGTAGAAGTTCCCATATAGAGTGACAAATTTAAAAGAGTGGGTAAATAGAATTTAACATGGAACACTGAAAAGACTGGATTTATCTAATACAAGAGATAAATAAATTAAAAAGAGAGAGAAGAACAGGAGGATGCTTTATCAATCTTCATGTATTTGTTATATTTTTATGAAGTGCGTCATAGATTTAGCAAAATGCTATAATATATTATTGCTTCAATTTCTACTTCATGATGCCTAGAAGATGTGGTCATGAGAAAGGCATACATTGAGCTAGTCTTTGTGAAGTCCAGACCACAACGATACTCAATGGCCCAACCATTTAATTTGTTATTATCCTGGCACAACTCTTAATTCACTATTGTTTTGGACACAGAAATGAACACAAACACTATATATATAAAAAATTATATTTTAAAGCAATTCTGTCAGTGAATCTGAGCTTCCTCTTCTAAGTAAGCTTCCAGAAGTGTAGGATCATAGATTCGTAGAACATTGGGGTTGGAAGTGACCTTTAAAGGTCATCTAGTCCAAGCCCCCTGCAATGAGCAGGGATGTCATTAAGCAGATCAGGCTGTTCAGAGCCCCGTTTAACCTGACCTGGAATGTTCCAGGGATGGGGCATCTACTACCTCTCTGGGAACATGTTCCAGTGTTTCATCATCCTCATTGTAAAAAATTTCTTCCTTACATCTAGTCTGAATCTACCCTCTTTGCATCTAAAACCATTACACCTCGTCCTGTTGCTACAGGCCCCACTGAAAAGACTGTCCCCATCTTTGTTACAGGCCCCCTGTAAGTACTGAAAGGCTGCAATAAGGTTTCCCTGGAGCCTTCTCTTCTCCAGGCTGAACAACCCCCAGTAGAAATTGCACAGAACAATGCATCACAAACCAGGATTAAAACCACTGCTTCCAAGTAAGTAAAATGGTTAACTATTTGGTTCAGCTACTGCTGGTTCCTTCTGGTAGCTGAATGGTAACTAGCTTGATTAGTCATCCATGCCTATTAGTTCATGGGAGTCTGGGCCACTCTGCCACAGGGGCAGCCAAATAATAACTTAGCCTTGTATAACCAGTGACTCTGGCAATCACAGAATCTCATCATCTTTTGGCACATTTTAAAGATGCAAAATATAATTGGAACAAATACTCTATGTTCCCTAGCTCCTTTCTAAGAAAGGAGTTTTTGATGTTTTACCTATCAGTATAGGATAAGAGATGAGATGTTTGGCAAAAAACCCCACACTTTGATTTTGTTTCTATATCATTACTTTTTAATTCTTCTACCACTATATTAACACCAATCCCAAATATATATAGTAGCCTCACTTAAGCAACAACAGGCTTGCAGAGGTGCGGAAATTTGTGAAAGGGCTGATTGACTGATGAAACTCACAGAAAGTGTTAAGTAACACAGTTTGAAATGTTATCATGAAGAATTGCATGTTATGCAAATGAAGATAAAAAGTATCATTTGTCACATGCAACACATAAAACTTCATAGATGAGACAGCACAACATTTTGCAGTAACTAGCTGTGACCTTTCAATTGAATTGTGCACGAGATAAGAAGCAATATGAGCTTGTTATATTCACCAGTACAAAATGTAAGTAACCTTGTTGGTAATGGAATGAAAACGGTTAGAACTCTGTAAGAAAATTATTGTTTAATAAATATTGTATGTTTCTGCATAAAATCCACCATATAATCACGTACTCTTAATGACAACCAGAGCTTATCTTTTGGAGGCTAAATCCATGCTGCTGTTTTTTTTCCCTTCAGTAAACAAAATAGCACTTGGAAGAGTCTAGTTAGATAAAGTAGGCTCTTGCAAGTGAGAGGTAAAAGAGATGGACACAGATGAAGACAACATTTGCACACTTCTGTCTCCCTGTATGACTCACTGTTGAATATCGCTCACATGCTGTTACTAATGTAGACATTTGGAACCTAGATTATGAAGATGATAGCTTGTTATACCAAGAAGTATTCTAAGGAGATAATTAGTAGTGATAAAATGTTACCACTTCTGACTAGGGGAGAAAAAGTTCGTAGCCAGCTCATGAATCATGTGTCATTTTATACTGTATCTATAAGCTAACCTGCCTTGGGAGACCCTCTCAGGGTTTTCTTTTTTTCCTGAGAGTGCGTTTGTTTAAAAATTAATGACAGCAATTCTTACAATGGCTGCAGAACCCCTGAAGACAAGAGTTAAAAATGCAGCAATGAAGGAGAAAAAAATTGGAAAGGTTCGCTAAAACAAGAACTTTCTTCTCATTTATACTGACATAAATTGCTAGAATTTGGTTTCAAGCACTTCTTCTCTGTCATGTTAATATAAAGTTATTTTTAATGAAAGACTAGGGCTATGACATAATAGATTTCTATTTTCTTTGGATGTATGCCCAAAAGCTTTTAGATCCTCAAATCAATGTATTACTAGAAAGGAAGGACACTCCACATCACCTATGCCCAAGAAAAAAAAGGTACCATTTTTGTTCTAAGTCTGATAAAAGATCATCGTTAAAGAACAGCACAGGGTAGCTTGATGGAAAAGACAAAAATGTCAACATTACAAATGCTAAATCGTTTAACAATCCTGCAGAAGCCAACATTTACCCTTGTCATTAAATTTTGTTTCCTGTAGTAATTTACCATAGTCAGAGCTGAGTAGTATCTATTCATTTCTATAATACCTAAACTTCCTAATGTAAAGCATTTCTTCCCATCACTTACAGTTTTAACAAAGATTTCAGTGACTTTCTTTATGAAATGGGAGAAAAATATTTAACTATGCTAATGATTCTGAGAGCCTACTTGCTTCTCAGTTATCAATGGAAATATTTTACTTTTGTTTCTTTCAATACTGAGCTGCATTTGTAAAACAATACTATTTTCATGCCATAGAAAGGAACTGCAAAAAAGAAATTATCAGCAGCTGTGAACTGCTAAGGTGCTTCAGTTGTATTTTCCACAGAAAATGATGTGAAGATACATTTGCTCTGTGCAGAAGATATTTTTAAATGTTTCGCTTTGTGCATGCTCATCACTGGTTGAAAGCAAGGTTTACAAGACTTTGGCCTTGTAATCTCAAATATACTATATTTATGATTCAGTATATTTTACTTGTCTATATATTTTAAGTTTTCATATTTATTTTAAATATATTGTTCTTCGAATTTAATGAAAGTTGTCTTAGTATTTTTCAAATTTGTTTTTTACTTATCCAAATTTAAATTAATGCCTTTTTAAACGTTTGTCATCTAAACTTTTACATGTCTTGATTTAATTGATGACCAATTATCTCTGTAGCTGAAAGATGAAAAGAATATATTATAGACAGTGTAGCAGATTACATCTTTTCAGCTCATCCATGTTGTAGATTGGTTCTTGTGCAAGGAAGCATCCACTTATTTCAATATTCCTCAATTGACAAGCATTGCTTTACCAAAGATTTAAATTTCAAAGCACTTGACAACTCTTCAAATTGTTTATGCTTTTCTTTTTGCCCTGGTTATACTAATGCTTCATCTCCCTTTACAGAAAATACAAGAAAGTCGACAGCACAACATTAGAAAAAAAATCTTGAAGAAAGGGAAGACATCATAGTAGTTTTGATGGTCTGTTTGATGAGTAAATATAACATTACGGGCGCCTGCCTTCAGTAGAGAAATGCTAGTTTAAGAACTTGTATATTTGCATAGCGTATATGACCACATTGGGGAAAATCAAGGCTTTTTTTCTATACACCCTCTGTCTTTGGATATGTTCCAAAAGTGAAAATGGAGCCACTGAAAATGGAGCCATCGAAACATAAGGCAGAAAACTGTTTCTGTCTGACTTCAACACAAAAGGAGTAACTACAACGAAGTAAAAGACAGGCTCTTTTTCTTTCCTATATAGACCAGGAAAGTGACCTTTTCTCACACTGTTTCATGCCTTAGGCCTTGAGCTGATACGTTATTCCTAAATTGTGAGGTACTAAGGAGAGAAATAGAGTTCATCACTGAAAAGAACAGAATAAAACCTTTTTGTTCATTGATAGATTCCATCTTAAAAGTAGAAGTATTTCATTATGGTGGAAGAAGTCTCCCAGATAGGCAGTAAAGCATTTATCACTTGTATTCTTACTTTATCTACCTGTTAGATAACTCATTTGACAGAACTGTCTTCCTAGAATAGAGAAATGTAGGGGCTTTATAACTATTAGCATTGTTAATACCCAGATTCTAATGATTCCCACATATCAGAAGGATGTGGGAAAGGCCACTGAATAAAAGAACAATAACTTAAATCATACCTTAAAGGAAAGCTAACGACTGTAAGAAGATAAAAAATCCTGACAAAAAAATATTAATTTGATAATAATTCAGTCACTTGAATAAAATCACCAATTGAAGGAAAAAAACAGGTGGTGTTTTTTTTTCTCTAACGTCTTTTGCGATCATTTCTGTTAGTCATGTAAGTAAAAGGAAATTTTTGGACTAAGGAATAAGAACTAATAAAAACATGTTTCTAAAATAAGTTAACAGGAATGAAGAAGTAAAAGTCTACTCCAAAATTATCTGGACAGGTAATTAAGGTAGACATTTTCATTTCTTTCATATCATATTTGTGAAAGTTGGGACCATGAATTGAAGGTGGTCCAGGAAAGATGTTAGAGACTTAGGAAGAAAACGGTGTGAATGGGATATAAAAATCAAAAGAAAAGCTGTGAGAAACAAGGTCAGCAATGGAAGCTGAAGCAAACTGGACTATGCCTTTGCGCAACCGCCTACATCAGCAAAGCTGCCTAAAGAGGGAAGAGTCCAACTTTGGACAATTAAGTTTTGGATCTGGTCTTCGTATTAGTGTGAAAGAGAGAAATATTAACATTTCCCATTGGAAGAGCACGGTTTCACACGCTCCTATGCCGATCTAGCATCTAGCTGCTTTGTTTCACTTACCTGCTCTCCCAGCTTCCTTCATGCTGGCACTAATGTTTGTCTGCTGCTCAGTGAGCTGGGTCAAAGTAGAGGACTCATTCAACAAACAGCTAAGTGGTTTTACACTGGTTTAGCTCCCGAACAAAACCACTGATGAGAGTCAGACAAATGTCAGTGCTGACACAGGAAAAGACAGGGAAGAGGGCAAGACCTCTCCTTTTTGGCAGATTTGATGAGGTTAGCTGTATCCTCAAGTTTGATCAAAAAATCCTGGCTCCACATCAACCTTTACTGCAACTTTTTGCTCTCTTTTCTTCTGTCTTTCTTCTAGTTAAACAATAAGGACACTATGGGAATGAATATCCTCTTTTAATTATCTAATTTAAGCCTAAAATTAGACAACGTAAACATACACATAAAACCCACATCTATTTTGTGGCTTTATAGGTTTAGCATTTGAGACAGCTCATGCAGTGACGAACTTACTATCTTGTACTTAGCTGCTGTGGTCCCATGTCATCCTGTTTCAATTCACCTGCTAAGCTCAATCAGCCATTAAGCAATAAATCTTTAAAGCCATGTAAGGGACATATGTGCACGAATCAAATTATTTATTAACAATATACCTCAGCAAAATGTCTGTGTGGACTGAAGACCTCCTGCACACCACTTTAAAAATAATCTCCCTGGAGCCCAACCCAAAGCAATTGATTGAGTGCACTAATGTATTCTCATGTGTTCCTCTTGATGTCGAATTTATCTTATGCATGAAAGACTTTGCAGGGCATTACACAAGTTCTTTATTCCTTGCTCTTAAAGGTGTTAAGCTAAGAGTTTCCAAGTATACCTAAGCATGTGCAAAAAGCAACTCTACAAATATTTCTGAAAAAAACCACATACAGTGTCAGGAGTGAACCTTTGACATTGTTCTGTATTTGCTTGAGTAAGTCAGAACTATAAAGTTTATTTGCAAAAGAACTTACCACACTGTGACACGCAGTACTGAGGTGAAGATAAAAGCGAGGACTATGCATGGCTACCAAAAAGACATTTTATCTTGTTCCACTTTAACACGTTCCCAGTCTAGTTTGCCATTTTGATCTCATTTCTATCCAAAGTAATTTCCCTGGATTTTCTCTATTTCTGGTTCCCTTATCCTGTTCTTTTCTCCTTTTTAACTGCTTCTCTCCAGTCTCTCATTTGCCATATTATTTTTGCTTTGTGTCTTTTGTGACAAGGAAATGACAGATGTGTAGTCTGGTTTCAAGTTAAGAAAAAATATTCTGAATTAAACTTGAATAAACACTCATTAACTGGGTAGCTTCATTTAGCCAAATATCAGCTTTTTAAGAGTGATGTGTCTTTATGGTATATGTTTCTATAATGTACGTCTATATAAACATTAATATAGCTTGGCAGCATGTTACAGGAATGAATAAGTATAGATAACGTATGTCAAAATTTCCCAAAACAATGCCTACAAGCAAGCACTGAGGCAAGTATTAATTAGGCAGCCTCTGAACTGTTCAGATTTGCCAAATACTTTGACTGAATTTCACAAGGCAAGACATATGGTACATGACATTGTGTCTGCCCCCATATAACAAATATGATTCAATTTTCATGTAAACCTATTCTGACAATTTCCTTATGCGATTTACGTAGGCATTTTATATAAAACTAGTAACCTGAAGCAAATGTTGTTGATTGTACAGAATAGTTCCATTAGCAAGGGGACTACAAAGATCATCAAACTTACCAGTTTCATGCCTATACTAGAATGCCCTCGTAAGCCTAACATTTAGACATTAGTTAATATTTTGTTTACATTATAAACTTTATGATGATTTTTTTTTAACTTTGCTACAATATAATTGCAGCATAGTTTAGAAAAATTACTGCCACCTTGTCGTTAAACACTTTTTCCATTTTAGTCTAAAAATAACTATGAGAATCTTGTGCGAATTTTTCCTGGGCAGTGAATATTTTCCATATATTTCCTTCCACACTAAAAAGATCAATATCAATAAGACAGAACAATGAAACAATAATGGATATGAGGTATGTACAGGACATAATGTAACTTCTATAGCACAAACTTTGGATTCCTGTAATTGCTTATCTATGATCTGGGAAGGCTGGTGGTTCACAGGAGAAATTGCAAAGTTGGTTGAAATCACCATTGTTTGATAAGCTAATGAGATCTATATTAAATACATTTTTCAAAATTAAACTACTCTTTCTGTCAAATTTATTTCAAGCAAATGCAGGACAAAGCTTGTGCCCTTTTTTGCCTTTGTGAATTTGGAACAATAAAGTGATAAAAAAGCTATGCACTTTTTCATAAAAAGTAACATATTTGATGGCAGCGGGGTTCTTCTCACAGTATAATCCAGTTTTCCACCCTCCACTACCCTGAATTTTTTTGTTTCCTTCTCTCATTGTAATTTAACAAAATTTCTTCTCAATATTTCAGTCAAACAGCTAGTCAAACCCTCAAAGCTCAACGGATTCTTCAATTTTCCTGTAGTATTAAGAACTTTTTTAAGGAAATGAGATGTAGAAAGCACTAATTAGTGTGGGTCTGCTGCAGAGCTTCCCTCTATGGAAACCAGAAAGCATTTGCATAATCCTTGAAAGGAAGCAGGAGCCTTGGGTGAAGCATCATCCCCCCTCTGCAAGGGTTCCTGATCAGAAGTGAACCTCTTTTAGTGCCCAGGTTTAGCTCTAGCATCTGGATTGCCTCATGATGCTCATGCAATTCCACTTCCGGTCTTTCGCATTTAAGAAAAATTGATTTCTAATTAGTTTTTATTTATAATTGAAACCCCAGGCGTTAATGCACTCGTGTAAGTGTAGACTGTGCAATTCATATGATTCGAGTTCACAGTCCTTTCAATGTTTTAAGCACTTTAAAACAGCATCTGTACCAATATTTCTAAAACTCAGTATGTCTATTTGCAGAAATGTAGATTATGGATGCTTTATAATAAACAAAAAATAAAACCAGACCACAACTTAAATAGTTGTAAAAAAGTACACTTCTAAAGACTTTTGTTTTTTCAGATCAAAATCAGCAAGAAGTTTTCATATTTCTAAAAGGCTTTAGTAAAAACCTGTTGAAGGCTGAAGAAAATCACTATATCTTGGATCATATCCTAGGAACCTGTATCAGCAGAACGTCAAGGAAGTTCATCAAACATATGCTTAAGTCTCTCTGACTTTTCTGGAACGTAGATGACTAAATTGTTAAAGTATCTGTTTTCTTGTAATTAAGCCATGCACGATGTCAGCAATGCTTGATGGTTGGATATAAATAGAGCTGTCTAACCCAGAAGTGTCTTTCATGTATAATTCTTTTATGTTTGTTATTGAAGTGGCAGGGATAGTAGGTTTGATGCATTTCCTCGGTATGCAAGAACAATATTTGGAAAATAACCTCACTAATAATTTCTTACAGTTTTCAAAAGTCAATTTAGTTTAAAGGAAGTAGCTTATCTTTTTACCACTGGTTACTTACTGCAAATGGGAAGACTTGGATTTCTGAGGTAATTATTGGCTGTCTTGTTTCATTCTATGAAAAGAATTGTAAAAAACCTGCATAATTAGAAAAAAAATAAAATATAGAAGCTCTGAGATCTGTCAAGTATTAATACAGTCCAAGAAGATAACACAAAAGGTGGAATTCATCTGATACAAAATACGAGTATAACATGTCTCCGTTGACTATAGTGAATTCATAGGGTGACTGGCTCAAGCACAGTCATGGAAATATTCATTGAAAGGGACACGGAAGGTCATTTAATCCAACCAGCTCCTCAAAGTGCGACTATTCTCAATGCTAGATCTAGTTAGTTTTGTTTGTTATTGTTGGGGGTGGGTGGGATGGGTCTGTTTGGTTTGGATTTTTTGTTTGTTTGTTGTTTTTTTTTTCATACAGGAAATTCTGTTAATATTTGAAAACTAATTCTACGGCCTGGAATCCATAATCTTCTCAGGAACTGGGTGGAGGATGATCAGCTTCAGTCAAGTAAATGCCTGTAAGGAATATGTCCAAACAGAGGTGAAAGGAATCTCCTATTTCAATCACTTTTAAGTGAAATGAATTCAAAATAACTTTTAAGCTAAACATGATATAAAAATTCTTACATGTTTTTAATACAAATCACCTCAAGCTACAGCTAGCATATTTTCTCTTACAAAAATCCAACAGTATTGTTTCTCCAAAGGAGTATTTAGAAATATTTACATCCAGTCCTTCAATCCTCACTGAAATCTTATTGTCATCAACCTGTATAAGAGTAGAGTGAACACTAAGAGTCGAACATCCAGTCTTTGTAAATGGTGTTAAAGAAGAAAAAGTCTGCCTAAATGGATCCTATTATCATCAGAACAGGACATGAATATTGCCTGAAACTCTGTCCCTTAAACACTCAAACTGTGAATGATTTTATTTCCTAGTATTTTTGTTTCTTTTTTAAATCACAACTATTAAATGGATGAACTAAAGTTAACAGATGCAGGGTTACTACAGGGATCTTAAGATAGATCAGGCTCAGAAGATAGATTTTTTTTTTTTCCCCCGATGATTTTATCAAGCTTTATGATGCAGAGACGATCACAAAAAGAGGTTCAAAGATCATCATAGATGTGTTAAAATTAAACCAGAATACGCAGTGGTGATCAAAATAGTGTCTTGGATTTTATGAGCAGCTTACATCTTCAATATGAGTTTCTGCCTAACCATAAAAATTAAGAAATCAAATAGAAGTAGTATACTTTATAAGTTCAGAAAAGGCTTGCGGTAGTAAAGAGTGGGAATATTTCAGAATTGCACGTGTCACTTAAACTTAGTGGGTTGTCTCACTATTATGTTGGTAAAACATTATGTGCTAACTATGTCTTTTCTAAGCTGGAGCTTATAGAAAAACCCAACAAGTTAGAACTGTTTGACTAATTAAAATAAATTCTACCAGCTGCTACATATGTATATATAAACATAGGTATTCTACACCTATGCATACACATGTGTATGTTCTACGTTCTATATAAGAACAAAGTAATCAGATATTCTCATTTCATATATATACTAAAACTGTAGAAAGGTTTCTGCAATTTCAGGCAAGACATTTTTATTTTGCAAGATGAAATCAAACATTTAAATGAGAACTAAATCTTAAGGAAACCTGGAAGCCCAGTCCTGTCCATTGTCTACAACAGAAACACGTTCTTCTTTGGAACGATAAGAAATATTCAACTTGCTAATATAGAGGCTATGATATTTTCTAGTATCCCATATGACAGATCAATTCCTTTTTACAGCTACTAATACCACTGAATGTTTCCCTCTTAAGCAATCTTACCAAGACAAAGATTAATTCTGAGGTATGGTAGTATTCATTGTCTATTCAAATAGTCTTATTTTTTTAATATGTATTTTTAATTTCTAGAATTTGATTCAGACGTAAGTTATCATTTGTTTTTCTGATTCAGAAGGAAAAAAAGGTTTCATGTACATACAGTTGTCTACCTGAGTAGTCTCAATTATAATCAAACATAAGTGTTAAGTCAAAAATGTACTTATAATGGCTGATTTAGCATTGTTTCAAGCTCCTAAGGCCTCTTCTCTTTCATATAATTTCATACAATTTCAGATACGACAAAGAAATACATCTTTACGAATACAATTTGTTTCCAGGGAAGTTCTAGAGACAATTGCTTCCTGTCTTCCATTTTTTGACATCAACAATTGATATATTTTTAAGGAAAACTGTTACTTTAATCCTAAATCAATTACTTCTTGCTTGATTTATGATGCAATAAAATAATTATGCTCAGAAGAATAACCCAGCTTTCAGATTTGATTACTTTTACATCAGTTAGATTTATTCAACAAAATAGCAATTCACAATGATCTACTTGCCAATACTTTTAAAAATCATTACGCTATGCATTTACTGAACTGCTAGGAAAATTGGAGGTGTTAGTTGTTTCCCTTCTTCAACACTTTTGAAGCGTTCCATGTTTAATTCTCTGAATCCAGAGAAAAACAGAAGGACGTTAATCCTCAATAGATGAGCATCTATGAAATACAAACACAGGGGTACGTAAACTCTAGAGTACTTACAGCATCTTTTGAACATTATCTGTGTTTGGGATACAACTTTTTAATTTGATATTGAAAGGACCTTTCTGATGTAAGGGAAGAACCAACTTCCTTTCATTTTGTTTGGGCTGTCTTCGAATTGTAACAGCAGTCCTAAACTCACTGGAAACTCAATGTGATATTAATACTGTTGTCTCCTTGGGTTCAAAGGACTGAAAGTTTTCAGCTGAGGACTTAATTGTCTTCAGACTCAATCGACAGAGACTATACCATGTTTCTCAGCCTGACATATGTGCCTACAGCTGTAGTAATACACTAAATGGTATCAGGGCTTGTCCTTTGTCTCTGCGGTCAACTGACAGTGTCTAGCCACTAGCAAACTCTTACCTGCTCAAATAGGTAGGCCACATACACAGTAACAAGTTGGAAACATTCTTACTGGTTTTAACTATGTCCAGAAATTGTCTGGGAAAAATACCGAGAGCCACACGTATCACAGTTGTATCCTGACACTCTTTAGGCTGATTAGAGGGATTATAGGTATGATTGTCTGATTTGACCTTGAGTATTTGGAAGTAACTCTATAAAACCTTAATTATTGGTTAGGTATGAAAATTTTTGAAAGCTCCCCTATGTAATTCTTCTATAAGAGTATCAGTGGGGGTTTTGACCTTAACTGTAATTTGTTTCTTGCCACTAAATTTATCTTACTATGTCTTACTGTGTCCTAATGATTCCAACTGCCAGTATGATCTTATTATAAGAACATAAAACACTCTATTGTTAAAGTCTCTTTTCTTTTTGTCTTTTTTATAAATACCTTTCAACAACAATTGATTTTTCTGTTTTTGAATTTTTATTATTTTTTTTTACTACGAACAAGAAATATCAAGTCAGAAGTTGAAACAATTTACATAAAAGCATAGAGAGAAAGAGATGGAGGAGTTGACTGGAGTACGACCACACTGTAAACACTGTGAACAATGCCGTCCACATCGCAGAAGGGATTCCTGCTGGAGCACGGAAAACAATTTGAAAACTTGCTTCCTCCTATACGTGGACTGTAAATCACTACAATCATGTCTATAAGATCAGCTATACCTAGTTAATTGTTTTACAGCAAAACTTAGCAAAACTAAGGTGGGAACCTAGCGTAAAGCAAGCACATAAATGTCTGAAATAAACTACACATCAGGCAGATAGGTTTGAAGTACACAGTGGCTGAAAATACTTGAAGAGAAGGATATTGCACTTGCACCACTTATCTAAAGCCATGAACTTCTAAAGAGGAGTGGGTGTGAATCTCTGAAGAAAAGTAATTCCATTCTCAGTAGGCTACCACCGTACATTTTCAAATGTTTCTAATTGAAGATATGCTTCATTTGCCTTAGCTATAAAAGAAGTCACATTTACTCATGATCATGTCTGTAAATGACCTCATAAAAAGTAGTTTTTAAAAAAAAAAAATCCAAATAAACAAAAATACCCCAACCACAAAACCAAAACCAAACCAAACATTTGGAAACTATTTTTAATTATGTGAAATTCTACATTTGTTTATTTGTATCATCGATCCATTATCAAGCGAGTTAAACTCCATTAAGCTAAATAATTTAAAAATATTTCGATTGTGAGTGTATTACCTGTATTAGGAAAATACCTCATTCTAAAATGAACATGTCATGTATCAAGGCTCTCAAAAACAATATATGGAAAGAATGATAGTACAGCGACTAATTGGTCACTCATAGCCAAGACATGCAGTGGATCCTTCAGAATGTTGTGATGAACATTTTTAACAATACAAAGTTATCATGAAATATGCAAGTAAAATCAAGAATTGTGATACATAAAATATATTGATTTCACTGACAATTAATTCTACTTGAATATGGTGACTAGAGTGGTTTTAATACACTAGCCTAAGTATGTCTATCTCATATTTAAGAGTGTCAGCCACACAGAATGTAGAGATTTATAGCTTATTCTGCTAAAACTGCTTAAAATGATAGACTTTTAGATTATTCAGTGTTTCATTTTTGTCTGAGTATGGTTTTTGGTTGTTTTTTCTCCAGGAAGACTACGACAAAATAGCAGACAATACATTTTATGCAGAAGTTGTATATCCTGGAAAAAAATCAAGAGGTATTAAAAACCTTGCAACTAGTTTGCATAAATTAATTTCTAGGAAAGTATGAGAAAAGTGTACTGGCAAATTTACACTTTTGCTTTCATTTTTTGCATTAATACAAAATGTCTGGAAGATCCTTCTAGTCACAACTCTAGCTACTCTGAAAGTGAGACTATCTTGCCTAGTTTTATATTTCTATCAATCTTAGCTAATCAGTTCACCTCCTTTAGCTGTCAATGGTGAAAAACAGTTGTTTCTGAGATGTTGTTTCGGATAGTTAGACAGAAATATACAGGTGCATTTAACTCTAAAACATGCATTTCTTTCTAATGATCGTAACATCTTCTTCGAGGCCAAGTAGGTATGTGATAAGGGGAAGAAGAATACTCTCTGTTATTTGCACCCTCATATGTGAACATTTCCTTGGCCAAGCTGGAAATAGCCTTCAACAAGAGCATTAGATCATCTGGAAGGCCACATCTTTGCTTCTAGAATAAAACACTGCAAAGGCTACGTAGAGGCTTGGTTTGCTTCAAACTGATGAACCAGGACAACTGTGAATTTCATGACCTTTCATTTATAAAATTTTTCATATTTCATGATGGGAAAAGTAACTCTGTTTTCTGATTTGGTACAGAAATAAATAATGAAATATCAGTGACTTGATTACCAATTCCAATCACATTCAATTATCTTTTCTTTCAGGATTCTAATTTTTAATTTCTCTATGGAAAGCCTCCAGCAATGTAGATGCTATGATGTAAAAAAGTTTTCAGAACTCAGATTTGTGGAACGTAAAAGCACAATAGTTCAGGGCTGACGGCTTTGTCCTTCATGCCACACCATCTGTCTCAGAGTCCCAAGCGGATCATTATTATCTATTGAACTTTACTTTGGCAAATAGTATGTATATTTCTGCAAAAATAAGTATTTCTCTTCAACTGTGATTTAGAGGTCAATTTATGGTCCTTTCTCTTAGCTCAGAACGGGAAGGAAAACACACACAGCTTTCAATATTTTCTCTCTTCTTGTTAGAATAAAAGAAAATATGCTATATTGTATTTTGTATTAGGGAATTGTTCATGTAACAACAATTTAGGATGCTTTTCCCACAGAGTTTAAATTCATGTTATTTCCTTTTAAATTTTAATTAAACAAACTACATATTTCACAAATTAAATTTTAAGAAAAAAATGGAGATGTAAATTAATGAATTATTAATATAGCAAATTTTCATTATTTGATCATTTTTTTCTACTGAGGAAATTTACCTTCTCTCTTTGTAACAATTCATTGAAACTACTCTGATAGTTTCCAATTCACACTTTGAAGGAACGGTATCGAGCCAAAAGGAGTTTGTATGTATGTGATTTCTAGCGTACATGTGCCACGTTATCATGATATACCAAATTTCTAATTGGCCTTCCAAGTTTTAATTTGGTTGAGCTGAGACAAAATATTAAAGCTGGGAAGTACTACAGTCTGCTGGTTTATTTCACTGCCAGTAAGTTAGTCAGTTCATGAAGTTTATGGGCACTTCTTCTTATTTATTTAATTATGGGTACCCAACAGGCCAACATATGCAATTTAATGGTGCAATTCACAGAAGTTACAAAAAGCAGGATCCCTGCTGAAAATTTAAAGAGGGAGTGTACCTATTTTCTGCTTCTATTACTTCATATAATGGCTTCCCAGATGAGAGAGAATAGCAAGCAAGCAAAATGCTGATGATGCATGACCTTCACCAACTGCTTGTGAATTGAAAGCAGATGTGGACAGTGGGAGGCTGGCCATTTCTAAATACAATACCAGTAACTGGAAAAAAAAGCAAAGTCTATCAATGGTGTTCAAGAATGTATCTCATTGTTAAAATCTGTCTCCTTTTAAGCAGGCAGGCAGAGTGACAGTCACCATAATAACAAATAGGAAATTGAACATAGAGCATAAAAAAATAAATATTATAAATATAATATAAATAAATAAAGCATTGTGACATCACTGCTGTCATGTATGTTCCTATCTATGTATCAGATTCATTAGGATTTTCAGCTTCACAATAAAAACATCAGTATCATTCATATTTGAATACCTGTAAGTATGGCTGCTATTGCATCGTTCTGTACAGACACTATCTTTGTTACAGAGGAAGCACATGATACATACAAATTGCTTGTAAGTATACTCCTGAATATATTCTCTGGAAAATGGGGAATACAACCAGATTTGACTCCACTAGCACAAGTTCCTGAGTCAGTACACTACTCCTTACCAATATTTTCATGACAAGTTTTTCCATTTTCAACTACTCCTTATCATAGTACTCTGATTAATTGTAATTCTTTACCTTCCCAGGTGCATTATATTTTTCTCTTACTGATCCTTCCATAAATCAACTTTATTTACTGGTCTTTGGGGATCTATCATAGTAAAACTTTTTCTAATAGCAAGATACTCTAAGGGATATCCATAGCTTTTGTCTCACTAATTCTTTTTGGTACCTAAACAAAATAATCTCTTTCCTACCCTCAATTTACTAGACTTCGTTATTAAAGATCAATGCTAAATACTTTTAATTAATGTCAAAGCCCACTTGGTGTTTTCAGGCTGTACCTGATTCAAGTTTATATCCAGTATACTTCAGTGAATGTTATTGGTCTCCCGAGACTGTTTTACTAGAGCCACATTAAATCACTTTCTACATACTGTGACAACATTTGACTTTCTCTACTCACATAATTTTTCCAGCTCTCACTAAGTTTTTGGATATACTACTAACAGTTGCCCATTTTTTTTTTCTCTGCTCACTTCAGATTAAAGCTCCATTTGGCTTGGCCATTTTGACAGCTTTCAGAGGGTGAGACCATTTATTCTGGTTTGATCCTCATTTTGACTCCGTATTTTTTCTTTCTTCCTGTGAAATTTATGCCTGTTTCTGGAATATGGAACTTTTCTTCCTTTCCTAATACTACAGTTAAAAATTTATATGACATTTTTGCATCAGCTGATTCACATTTCAATAAATTACTACCTTCATTTTTTAGACGTTGTACAAGTTCAACCAATAACTTATGCCCCTTAAAAAGACTTAGGGGAAAAAATCTATTTTCTTCTATCAATCTTCAGAGCTATTTTATTTGCACACAGTATCTCTAGTGGTTTTCTTCACAATTATTATTACAGTCACATTTACACTACGATTTTTCTACCCCTCTAAACAGGTCTCATCTCTTTCTCTCTTTCTTCTTGCTTTTCCTTAAAATTTAAAGAACACTCTAGGATCTCATTAACGTGCTAGTAAAAACTGCCACAGACTTCAGTGGAAGCAGAACAAGGCCCAAAAAGCTCTTGTAAAATTCTCGATACTTAAGTGTTGGGATCTTCCCAATCACAGTTATTCAGTGGGATCTTTGCCAGGGATTTAAGTGAAGGAATGATTATCACTCATGGGTTTTCAGTATTACTTAAAAACAACAACCATTTTGTTCATTAAAAAAAAAACAATTACTTCCAAGGCTAAGTAGCTAAGCTAAAATGCATAAGAAGTTCCTCAATTATGCAAGAATAAATATGTTTGAGGGGACAATTTTTGTCTTTCAGGATTAAAGAACCTCTCAGAAATACAGCTGGTTTTCAGTCTTGCTTGCAGTAGTTTAATAATGAATACAAAAAAGAATATTGAAAATATTGTGATTTCCACAGTGAAAGACAATTAATACACAGAATCATAGAACCATTAAGGTGGGAAAAGACCATCAAGTCCAATTGTCAACCCAATATTATCATGACCACTAAACTATGTCCTGAAGTGTCATGTCTACATGTTTTTTGAACACCTCCAGGAATGGTGACTCTACTACTTCCATGGGCAGCCTGTTCCAATGCTTCATCAATCTTACAGTAAAGATATTTTTCCTAACATCCAGTCTAAATCTTCTCAGGTGCAACTTAAGCTCTTTTCCCTTCGTCCTATTGCTAGTTACTTGGGAGAAGAAACCAACACTACAGCCTCCTTTCAGGCAGTTGTAGAGACCGGTAAGTTCTCCTCTTATTCTCCTCTTCTCCAGTCTAAACAATCCCAGCTCCTTCAGCAACTCTTTGTAAGATATATTCTCCAAATCCCTCACCAGCTTCCTTGCCCTTCTCTGGACCTGCTCCAGAACCTTAGTGTTTTTCTTATGATGGAGTGCCCAAAACTGAACACAGTACTCAAGCTGTGGCCTCACCAGTGCCAAGTACAGGGGCATTATCGCTTTCCTACTCCTGCTGAACACACTGTTTTTGATACACGCCAGGATGCTGTTGGCCTTCTTGGCCACCTGGGCACACTGCTGGCTCGTGTTCAGCTGGCTGTCCACCAGCACCCCCAGATCCTTTTCTACCAGGCAACTTTCCAGCCACTCTTCCCCAAGCCTGTAGCATTGCCTGGGGCTGTTGTGACTGAAGTGCAGGACCCGGCACTTGGCCTTGTTAAACCTCATACAACTGACCTTGGACCACGAATCCAACCTGTACAGATCCCTCTACAGAGCTCTCCATCTTTTTGCACTGTAGGAGCAAAGAACTACAGACCTTCCTGAGCAGCTAAACTATATTTTACGTGTGACTGCAGTCCAAATTATATTTAAGTGTATGTCCAAATTCATCATATATAAGACAGTGTTAAATTTTATGGGATATCACGTCCATGACAGGTCTCAGAACCCTGGATCTACCTCTGTGGATCTATATTTATCCATTTGTATAGTCCAGGCATTTCTAAGTAGCTCATTCTCAGGGGTGCCAGGAAACCCCAATTTACAAAAAAAAAAGCAGAAATCAGTCACAATGACCCACTTTGCCTGGACTTCAGGGACTCATTGATCACAGAGAATCATACAAAGAAGGAGTGGGCTGAATGGGTACTCACAATGTCCTCCACATGAAGGGTATCAAACCCTCATTCAAAATATTAGGCCAGGTATCAAAACTGCTGAGCACAGGATGACTGAAACTAGTAAAGTTTTACACTTATCTTTACTGCTGTTTGAAGGAAGCACAGCAAGGAACATTAAAACAGGGTTCACATCAAGATTTTATATAATTTGTGTTTCCACTATGCATACAGAATTATAAATAGTAATATATATATTCAGGATAAGAATAGAGGGCACAAGGCTCAAGATCTCTTGATTTAAGAGATCTTTTGGTTTGTTATGCCTCTATAGCTCTAAGACTGTATCTGTAATCTGTATACCAAAGAAGGTCTGTATTTAAAAACTTATATTTAAAAAAAAAAAAATAATTAAACAGTAGTTTATTAGAAAACCTTAATAGATGTACAGGATACAGGAAAAATAATTTACCAGAGCGTATATACATATAAGAGATTTATTTAGTAAAAAATATCATTGCACTTAGTTAGCAAACTAACTTAACAGTTCTGGTTGATTTATCCTTTAAGATTATAGGATTCATATATATAATTATTGCACTCTCAGTCTGTATGCATAGCCTAAAAATTGCTTTCCCTCTTCTTCATTCCCATTTGGTTTCTCAAGTTTGAGCAAACTAGTCATTGAATTGATCTACTTGGATAACTTAGAATAAATAGAATGTTCTCTCTGCATCTGCAAAAGGAGCAGATGCTGTCAGAAGTGGTTTAACACTTCAACAGACTGCTTCTGTCTGTACAGCCAGTGACTTTTAGCAGTTCAGTAGTCTGATTTCTTTAAAACTTTGGCAGCAAATATGTTCTACTTCATATGTCTGTCTTTCAAATGGAAAGTAATACACTCTAATGAGTTTAGGCCTGACTGTCATAGAAATTGTCTCAAATGAAAGAATTTTAATTTATGAAATAAGTACCAACTAATTTAAAGAAACAATTCTGGACTCATTTTGGTACACCACTGTATTCAAAAGTAATGCCACAATTGGCCTGTGGTTGGTTTGAGATTGCTTAGGAGTATTTTTTTCAGATAATGAGCTATGTGTGACACATGATCTTTCTCTGTTTATCAAGGTCCGTCTTATCATTCCTTACCTTCCACATAAAGTGTTGGTTTTAATCTCTCCTCAGGGATGTAGGCCATCCTCACATCTTAGAGCACAGCAGAGATGGCTGACAGGATGAGAAGCTGGCTCTCACTCCTTTCACAGAAGAGGCTGAGATGTCTAGTCTCCCAAAATACATTGTTCCACATTTCTGTATCAAAGTTTTTGCTTCTTTTCAAACTTTGTCTGTCTTTATCCTACAGAGTGCAGGAAGAACAAGCTAACTTTTTATTCAGTGGCATGATAGTTCAGCTAGATGAGCCAACACATCTGTCTAGTACTGTGTCTTGTAACTGAAATCTTTGTACCATACTCCTTTGCTCAGAGTGTGCATGATCTGCATCCTTAACATACATTGCAGGAGGTACTTGGATATCTAATCCTCATTAGTCTCACTAAGATTTACAGTCTAGGGCCTCAGCTGCATGCAGACATTCCCAGTCTCTGATCCTTCAGCAAGAAGGTTAAGAAGTTCTTTATCAGTGAGTTAACTGAGGGTAGAATTGGATGTGAAATATGACTGTAATTGATCAATAGGAAAACCCTATTACAAACTTACCACAACATATTTATGCAAGGTGTCGGAAAATGGAAAATTTGCACCTATTCTTCTCAATTCCGATATTCAAACGAATACATTTTTCAGCAATTTTCTCTGAGTTATTGCATAACATGGATACATTAATTACCTTGTAAATTCAAAGTAACTAACAGTTCCAATTTTTGCTCGTTACGAAAACAAGTGAGTTAATCAAAATGACATTGTTTAAATATGGGGAAGTACAGATTTGCTCATCACTTGTGGAATAAGATCTGTTCGAAAAGTTCTTCATAATTTAGTTAAGTTTTAAATCGCATCAAGCTCGCGGTTATTTTTCTACTCCTTTATCTAATTAGGCCTTATCTTTCAGCAAACTGTTTCTCAATACCTTTTTTGTACTGAAAGAAAGCCCTCCAGAAATCAAAGAAGCTTATCTCCATCACTGTGGCTTATACACTTATCTTCATCTTACAGAAATGTGTGATGTTCTCCCTGTCCTATCGGTGTCTCTCTGAATGACAATTAAATATTTGTATTTCCAGTCCATAACAGATGGATTAAAACCATCTAAAACTTCTGTTGTCTCTGCACACACCTTAGATGTGTGCATTAATACGTGTGACCATGCTAACTCATAGAAATTTTAATGACTGACCCAATCATACACTATATGTTCATATTCATAAGTATTGAGTACCTTATCAGCTTGGTTTCCTCCTGTCTTTCAGTTAGAACTCTTAAAAATGCCCTAAATATTCATTTGAATATTTACACTCCACATAATGGAGTTATTATATTTTATGCAAATCTCCCCCTTTTTAAATTTTATTTAACATAATCCTTTCAAGAATGAAGTGATAATCTTGATTATGCATACTGCTGATTTACATCTGGAGGATGCATGTGGTTGGCTTGGCTTCGTTCTATGATACAATGTGTAAGGCCCATCTTTTAAGAAGACACCTTGAAAAAAAAAATTACTTCTCTGTATTGCATGAGATTTTATAGAAGTTAATACATTAAAAAAATGATTTTAACTTAATCTCAGTGGAATGTGATGTATCTATGTAAATCTGAATTTCAGATATGGCAGAAATTCCCATTGCTGCTTTGCATTTACAAATGAAAACGGGGTCACTTAAACACAACTGAATTTGAGTTTTAATAGAGGTTTGCTTTTACCTTGTTTTTTTTGTTTACAGTCTTTACAGAAGAATGTGAGGGAGCACCTAATGGCCGCTATTACATTTGGAGGAACATTTCCCTGTGCCAAATATTACTGCTGACAAGCTATTAAAAGAGTAAAATTTCAAAACCAAGAATAGTTAATAGTGTATTTTGCATTCCGGGTGTAATTGAGACAGCTGAATAACAATGCATACTAGAATTCAGTGAGAATGTCTCTTATGAAGCACATAAATAATGTAAGAACTAATATTGCCGTTTTAAAGGAGAGTGGATTTTTGACTTGCATAGGTCCTGCAGGTAGTGTGTGGGGGTATCCTGTACATTACAAACTGTTTGAAAAAAGTGTTATTAATAAGTAATGTCTTCAGAAAGTCTTGTTTATTTTAAAATATGTGGGGTTTTTTCTGCATTATACTACTAAGATGGTAGACTGAGGTGACTTGAAGGATTTTTCAAACAAAGTATATTCATTTGGCATAAAGAAAACTATATATAAAGTTTTACACTTATTTGCAGCCCATAATGTACTCTCAGAGACCTGAATGAGAAAACACTCTGAGAAACAACTTAAAATATTAACTAGACCTTTCTCTTTACTTCATTCCTCCCTCCCGCTCCCACCCCATATATTATTGCCTACAAATGAAAAAAAAATGAAAAAAAGAAGTGTATTAAGGAACTGCTTGGTTTATCTTTGGATAAAGATGCATGATGCATGATTTAAATTGTAGGAGAAAACATTTTTTATTTCCATTTTCTACTTGTAAAGAGCAGCAGTTCCATTGCTGTGAGCCCACAGGTGATTCTCAATTAATCCTTTCATTAGGAGGCCTTTGGAACAAAAGTTGTGTTTAGGAAAAATCCAGAAGAGTTTAAGTTTTTCTGAAAATGTAGGGCAATTCAGTAATTTGATTACTTTTGTTTGCTTGCATGTTTGCAGTCATAGTAAGACACTTTTAATAATCAAGGAAGTCCAAGCAAGTAGGGAATTACTAAAAGATAGTGTATACTAACTTTGCCCCATTTGGTGCTTTACTTTTTAATGTACTTTTTTTTTATTCTAAAAATTATTTTTTTTTCTGCTTTGTCTCATCTGAACAGCTGTCAGTTATCAAGTTACTAACTAGTTACTTAAGTGACCATCCACCTCTAAAATAACCTTTCCATGCTGTGAAGAATCTTCAGATCCTAGAAGGTCCCTGACCCAGCAGTTTCTGTCAGGAATATTTGATTCCCCAGATGAGAAAGCTGCATACCTTTTCCTGATTCCAAGGAAGGGATAAAACTTATGCTGCTCTTCACTGCCTTCTTTTGCATCCACAGCAGAGGTAGTCTGTATGGCTACAACTGTGAAGCCCCAGAACTATCACACAATACATAAATACATGTGCTAGTCTTTGAAGCTCTAAAGGGAGAAAGGACATCTATCACTGCCAAAACATTTCAGGAAATCTACTTGTGATTGCCCTATTCCTATGAGATCTCCATGAACAGGCAGGTAAAGAAATTGACACATAGCACTGGAGGCCAAAATTTGGCCGCTCTTCTTTATACTCTGGACAACTACTAAAAAAAATCGAGTCATGAACTTCCTACAGTGAATGGTAAGGGAATGGCACCTCCAAGGAGTTTATCTCCACTCCTTTAATATGAACATTTAAAGCAATGAGGCTGGTTGTCCTGATAGACATTAACTGATATAGAGCATTATTTTTGAAATGATTAAGTTTGGCAACATGAATGTTTTCATAATTGCAGTAATACCAGTAACATAGAAGTTTACCAAATAAAATAGTTCCGTACAATAATGATAGAATAGTATTAGATCCTTAATTATTTTTAATAGTGTGGTAAATTTCAGCATTTTTTTTAAAAGTTATTTTTTATTCTACTGTGGTTTTAGTTCTGGAGTTTCTTTTGCTGTTTTGTTTTTTTTTAAGAGCAAAGAATAATTCCCTTATCTGAAGGCTCATTATTATGCCTAAACTGTGCTAGTTGAATATATTCATATAAAATTATTTTTAGTTCAAACTACAAAACACAGATCAAACCAGTAAAGCACTGTTCATAGGCATTTTTGGAAAGCAGTTCCTGGTTAACAGTTTATTAATATTTAATAATAATAAAAAAGGGAGCTATTTATTTATTTATTTAAGGCTAGTTCTTGCTTCTACGTGCAGAATCATTGTACCAGAAGGTATTACACCATTTGTTTTTTGCTGATCATTGTCAGTCAATAACTTTAAGTTGATTCACATTTATTCTTATCATTTGCTTTTACTTTTCCATGGTAGCGGCAGTATCCAAAATTATAATTATAGATCTTGACAACTTGCAGAATATTCTATTAATTTATCCTCCAATAACACTAGATTAGCATTTCAATATGTGTAGAAACTGTGTCAATTATACATCTTTCAGTGTTCATTGAGGGAGTACTCAGAGTCATCTTATTCATCAGACAGCTCTGAAAATTTGTGAAACATATACTTAAAACTTTTAGTGATGAAATGCATGTACTGTAAACTGCACAAAATTCACCAACATCATATTAATTATAGCAGTAAGAACTAACGTAAAACGAAAATTGGTATCCAATTTTCCTTTTAGTAATAATATTGAGAAAGCATCTATGAAGAAATATCCCACACAAGATTATCATTATCCTGTATAAATAAACCAGTCTGTCTCAAATCTATCTATGTGCCTCATATGAACTTTCTGCCACTCTGGATAATGAAAAATCACTAAAAGATTGAAGAATATGTCCAGCAGAAGATGGAAAGCACGTTTTTTAATTCAGTTATCTTACGCAAAAGATAATGATTCCAAACATTTCTAGGTGTTACCAGACATCAAATATATATGCTGGATATCTCTGATTCAGTTTTGTGCCCTAGTCGTCTTCAGTGTCCTTGGACTTCAAAAAACAATAATAGAAAAAGAGCCTAAAGCAACTTCTAGCCCTAATATTTCCAAGTCTTAAATGCCTTAACATGAATTATTGTAATAAACTGATATTTTTCTGCAAAATTGGACAACTATGTTGACTTGGAGGCCACTAAAGTTTCGCTTACTGCTTTAGACTTCTTAATGAATTTCCTCTAAAAACACAATTACAAAACTACTCAGTTAATTATATTTACATCTCGAGCATTTTTAAAAAATCTTTTGAGTTTTCCTGTTGATGTTGTCATAGAATCACAGAATCACTATGGTTGGAAAGGACCTCCAGGATCATCTAGTCCAACCGTCATCCCAGCATCCCTAACCATTAGACCATAGCCTCAAGTGCCACACCTACGCGCCTCTTAAACACCTCCAGGGATGGTGACTCCACCACCTCCCTGGGCAGCCTGTTCCAGTGCCTAACCAAAGATAACTTTCCTTGCAAATACACACAGTTTGGATTGCAAGTAAAGCCAGAGAGTGAACTATATTTCCTACACACAAAGGCCCAGCAACAAAAACTATTGTCACACAGAACCTCTGACTTCCCATATAAAACTGCCTCATCTTCAGGAAAAAAACACTGACCCTACCTATATGTATGTGCTTAATCTGATGCAAAGGGGTGAAACTTTTTTGATCCGTGAGAGAAAACAGAACATCAGCTAACTAGCAACTGGCCTGGTAGAAATCTTTTTACCTGAAAATCTTTTATTATTCAACAGGCTTACAAATATATAAAAAACAGTAAAATCAGTATTAAGAGATTATATCATTCATCACTAAAAACGTAATCTCCTTTGCAGCAATTTAGGACTTGCTTTATCCCACCTCTGTGTTTACTTTTTCCTCTTCATCAATTCCTAATTCATTTCTTCTACACCATCAATCAAGCTCTTATGCTCTTCAAGGGTCTTGTCCACATTTCCACTGTGGTCAACAGTATAACCCAAGTGAGCATGAACCAAGATGCTGGGGAGCAGGTAGTACACTTCAGGAGAGAGGGCTCCTTTAAGACTCCCTCTGGTCCGCTCCTGTGGCCTGACTACCCCTCCTCTGTTGGAGTACTTTAAGTGAACTCCTGGAGCACATCTTTTTATTCAGCTACACACATACAGACACGCACAAACATATACATATTTATGTATGTAAGAGGTACTGTTAAGTAGCCTTTATATTCACCTTTTGTCTTTACCAAGACTGCTTTTCGATGTTCAGTTCCCTTCATTTTTTGTGCTGTAGTTTCTTTTAGTGACAGTTAAATATATTTTTTTCTATCTATATATTTATATAAACCAACAAAGGTTATGTGTTCCGGGGTTCCTCAGAATGACAAGAAAACGTCAATCTTCTCATGGTTTATAAAGACTAAAGTAGAAAACAAACGTGTCTTCCTGTTCCTAAAATAAAAATTGAATGCTCCTGAAAATTCTTTCATCACACTCTTTCCACAACAGCTACATTAGTTAATAGTGAAAATTAAAAGGTAGGAAAATCTGACTAATTAAGCCTTGGAGTAAAGCAAAGAAATATTATATTCTATCTACATCTCTCCAGAGTAATACTGGGGCATTCGGGAAGAATGTGGCATCTGTAAAGTGCTCACTGCATTTCATAGCTCTGTGAGCACTGGAAGGCTTAGAATAGCCTTCGTTACAGATAGATCCCATACATGCCAGTAGTCTGTTCCTATCAAGAGTCCAGCCCCTTCTGAAAAGACTAAACTTGACCTCAGGAGGAATAAATGATAGTACAACTAACATTTAAATGTGAGCATACAACAGCTCCAGGGAGAAAAGTCCTCAGAAGGATTTGCTGTCAAGAGGACCAGAGGCTTCACTGGATCCTGAAAATGAATAAGCAGAACAGAAAGTTGCGACTTACAACAGTGTTTCCTGAAGAGCATTTTTAGCAAAAAGTTGCTGTATCTGCCAAGCTTGCTGGTCCCGTGACACTCACTTTGTGAATGTGCTAATATTTAGAATGCAACAATTATGTCTTGTTGGATTTTCTCTCAATATAGAGCCTACACTAAAACGAGTTTCTTCTCTCTCTTCATTTGCTATTACTGAATTATTTATTTTTCAATATCTATTCTGCCACAAGAAAAACAAATGATTCCATGAGTGTTTTTTGTAACAATAAGAGTTGGTTTGGGGCTTCAGTTTCTAACATTCCCATCTTAAAAAGAAACTTGTCATTCCTGCTAACATTCACCAACGTGGTTTGTTCCTTTGAATTTTCAGTTATCTTTGCAGGCTGACCATTCTTATGGGAATTGCTCTAGGGCAGTTCCATGCTGTCAAATGTTTAAAATTTGCCACTGTGTTCTTGATTCAGTTATTTTAACTGCAAGAGCCACATTCTGCTTCAAAATTTGCTAGTGTGAAAGCATTCAAAGAAATGTCTGCACAAGTCTGCATGACTGAAAAATGTAACCTCATCTATCTCTCAGATGTATGATGCTCTGATCAAAACTTTAATCATGACTGATCCCTAGTCAAGCAGGCTGAATGTCACCGTGGTCTTTGATCTGTATTTCCTCAATTCATCTAGAACAGACACTGAAATTCTCCTTTGAAAGCCTTTTAGCTTCTAGCTACCCTTTTATTTATTTATCCACTTATTTACTTGATCAATTGTCATAATCTAGAGCATAAATATTCACAGAATTTGCAAAAAAAAACCCCAATTTATAGTAATTCAAAAAATAAATTTCCAAAGACTTAATTCATACCTAAATACTACACGCCAAACAATTTCTCAATTCACTAAAATGCTGTAAAATACCTAGAAAAATCAGCTGGGTTTTTTTCACACTATTGTTATTGAGAGTTATCTTTTTAACTATTTTCACCACAATAAGATTTTCAGAGTGTACACTCACTTGCTACTTAAACAATAACGTTTTAGTTGATATATTTTTTACAGTTTTTTTCATAACAGGTGATCTGTTCTATACTCTTCAATTCATATTATAAATGGGATACTGTTTTGTTACTGACATATGTATATATATGTTGATTTTCAAGCACGTCATTACCTGCTTTTCATCATCTGCCACAAAAGAAGTTTGATTCCTACAGTTTCAGAAAGAACTGAATGATCACTTACTACAAAAAAATCTGGTTTGAACATTACTCTCTAGTTTGATTCCTGGATACCTTTGATCATAAGGTTTCTACACTTTTCCTTGGAAAAAGGTCAAACTGGCTGCTTCATCAGTCCCAAACATTACACAGCTATTATGTTTCTATTCTATATGACAGACATTACTTCTCAGGCATGAGTGGAGCTGTCACGCTTTATGATTCTTATCTGTTCAATATTTTATACTTTTGTAAAATTATTGGTTCAGCAGCCATGTAATCAATGGCTATACACATATTCTTCAAAGGTATCTGAAAAGATTGCCAGGAAAGAACTGTATTCTACTGCTGCCCATCTCCAAAGTTAGAATAGTGTTTTGCCAAAATAAAAGCAGAACACATCTTTTCATGTCAATACATTTGTTTCTGTCATTAATTCCCATCCAATTTAATGATAGAAGCAATGACAAATTTGGGTAGGTCTTTAGTGTACTTCTGTTATTCATGAGGTTTTGAAGCTAACTGCATTTTTTTAATTTCAGGAGTTAAACACTTAGGCTATATAAGAGGCGTGGGACAGCATTATGAATCATAGCAGCATTATGGCAGGGGAACTACTCAGGGTAGTATTTTTCTCACAGAAAAGAGGATGAGAATAGCATTTCTTCTTATTATATGGGCAGATTCGTACAGAATCCCTTCAAAATCATTTACTGTAAGAACTCTTATTCCACATAAAGCTCTTGTTACATACTCCAAATCCGTTTCTATTCGTCTAGCTGGTCAACACGTTCTGCAACACCGTCTGGAAACCTGTCATTTCAGATCATTACTTGTTTTTTAAATGTTGCACACACAAATAGCATCACATAACGTCATAATGTATTGCTAACATATTCTAGTCTTCTAACATAGTTGTTAAGGTAGTGACTCACAGTTCCTCATGGTTTTTTTTCAATTGTTTCTCATTCCATTTTGCTCTTACTGTATGTTACAGAAACGTGCCTGTGAGAATCCAGTCATTATTCTTTCTACATGGCCATACTAACAGTGCAACTGTGCATTCTTATAATTCAGAAATTGAGTTATACCACATCCTAAAAAAAAGACTGAGCTTAACCTTAAGATCTTTTCATATTCTGTGAGGTTTTTATTGGAATAAACTTTATAATTGACTTTACTTATAATCAACTTTGATGAAAAAACATAACCTATTTTTAAGCTTTTATAAGTAAAAAAACAGCAAAAATTGCAAATCATGGGCTTCATTTTTTCTTAATGTGTATTTATCATGTGACACCACTGATAATGAAGTGTCACCAACAAAGACCTCTTTCCTGATTTACAGGATTATAAAGTTCAGAGCATATGAAGCCATTCTCAAAAAAATGGTGTGCCAATTGCCTATTAGAATTCTACGCTCTGTGTATTTTCATCTCTATCTATTCGACAGTTTTGAAAGATTGGAGAGCTATGAGCCAGCAATGCTGCAGAAATTTAATTTTTCTCTTTAGCTTGATAATCAAAAAATAAATATATCAATCCGTCCTTCAAAATATATATGGAGGATTGAAGACTGATGAAAATAAGCAATGTGGAGTTCATATCACATAATTCTTGCTGTTTGACAAATCGGGTTTCTCCAATGGCCAAAAACAATGCTGTGAAGATTGTGACCAGTAAAGTCTGCAATTTGAAAAAGCTATGAAAGATAGAAATAAAAAACAGAATTCTCAAAAGAAAAATTAGCTGCCAAAATTTAAGTGGATACATCATTCAGTACTGATTCTCTTTTGCTTTGCTTTGTTTTCAGTTTTGCTACTTGTTCAAAGTTTAAAATGTTAACTAACTTAGAATGGAAAAATGTCTATCTAAGATCAGCAAAGCTAAAAGGCTGTTTCAGTATCACATGTCAGAGTTGAACTCTGAGAAAAGCAAATAGGTTTTGTTGGTAGCAAAATTAAAACTATGTGGTTTCCTTATTCAGGTATCCTGAGTAACAGTGCTTGGGGCTGGATGTGCCCGTAACGTCTAAAGGTGCAACCACTGATTAGGCTTTTCCTGTAGTTAAGGCATCTGCAATGATGCTCTACCATGCAGACTTTCTGGTGTTCAGTAATGTCTGACATAACGTTTAGGCTTTATTTCTGTGAATATGGTAAAAAAAAAGTCTCTCTAGTACACTTAGGCAACATTTTCATGATACCATCAAATACAACATTTTCAAATTTCTGTATTTCTGTCAAATTTGATCAAAATTCACCATGCTCAAAATTTATTAGAGGAAATAAATTATGATTTTATCTTGTTATAAAAACACCCAAAAATAAAAGCAGTGACAAATGAAAAGGAACGGCGGACAGGAGGGATAGGAAAAAAAGGAGACAGATTTTATTGCAACCATCTGACACAACAAGGAGAAAATATGGATTGACTGGTTGGGTGACTATCTGCTAAAAATTAAATTTAGTGTATCTTGGCATCCTGGTATTCCTGCTCTGGGCCACAATCCAAGTACACACACACCAGGCCGTAAGAGGGTAGACTGATAAGGAGGGGAATAGGAGCCAGGTGCTCCAAAGGGGCACCTCAACGCTCTGATCTACTGCAGGAGGTGATTGTCATTACTGTGCCCAGAGAAGAGAGGAGGCGGAAGCCAGGAGCATTAAGGGAGTGCCTTAACACTCTAGTACACGGCCTTTCACAACATGTACTTTTCCAATGGATTATTGTGTGGCTGAGGGACGAGAGTTGTACCCTGTATCAAGTGGTCCATCACCGGGCAGGGAATCATACCACCACATACCCTCCCTGGACACTCAACTCAAATTCCGGCAAATTTTTTATCTTCAAGTACTCTGGAAAGATTTTGACCTTTGGTATTATGCGAGATAGCACATCACCCACTGCAATTTCAAGTTTAAAATTACCTTTAATATTTACCATCTTCACAGCATAAGAAGTAAAGGGGTTTATATGATGTTATATAAATGATTACATTTCTATTGTACACATCTTTGGGAAATGGTGTTTATACAAAGATATTGGATGGATTAATAAATTCTCATGTGTTTGAAATAATAATGGTTGGGTTGCTAGCCAATATACCAGAGTTTATAAACCAGCTGCAATTAACGGCAAAAAAAGAACTACACAGTCACCTAGAACAGTCTGTTCTCTAACCGAGATGAGCTCTGTATAGACTCATTTCAGTGAGGGTCAAATGATTGTCACGGTATTTCCCTTGGGTGGCTTTTTCAAAATCTAATAAATTTAATCACTCAGAATAACCCACAAGCTTTTTTTTATTTTTTTTTGTTTGTTTTCCCATGTTTTATCGTAATTCTAGTTAGAAATTATCATACTTATGGTTGGAATACTAATTCAGTATTTAATTTATTTAGTTTAGATATTTTTTAATGGTTCGCTTAGTTGCTTACAAGCATATATTTTTTTGAACATGTCAGCTAAAAAAAAAGGTTTTTTTTCTATTTCTATGCAGGAAAAAATATCTTATTTTCAAATGTAAAACTTCTCCCAACGTGGAATAATTTTAATATAATTTTTGTAAGAAAATTACTCTTTAGCTAGTTCATCCACTAGTTTGACTTCAACAGGAGCTGAAGCACTTAAAGGCTGATTTGTAACTTGTCTTCCCTGTCTTGAGACACAACCAAACACCTTCTGGTTTTGATATTGTTTTTTTCATTTTAAATTTCCACATACATTCTTTCTTAAGCCTATTAACACCTGGAAGTGTCTCACTACCTTTGAAAAGGGCTTGAAAAGATTCCTTTAGAAAGCAGCTTTGGTGATCTTATCACAATCAATTCTCACTATTTTCCTAAGGTCATTCTCTTTATCGACATTTTTTTTAAAAAATTATTCAAATTAATATGAGAGAGAGGGTTATAAACATTTTCAAAATGTGTCTTTAAAATATATTAAGTTCAGCAGAACTAACAGATGGAAATAAATTACACGATAACATTGACATTAATTTTCTGCTTTTAAAATATGATTTAGCCAAATGTAATTGTGTCCTGGGCATTTTGCTTCATTTTTTCTTCTTTCAAATCTTAGCAAGGTTTATGTTAGAAAGCTTTACTGACCTTTGCTTTTCATTTCACAGTATTTTGATCTTGCTGCCTGAATATCCTAGTTTCATGTTGGAATAAGGTTAATTTTCTTCCTAGCAGCTAGTACAGTGCTGCAGTTTGGATTTAGGATGAGAATAACGTTGACAACACATTGATGCTTAGTTGCTACTGTGCAGTGTTTATAGCAAATCAAGGACTTTTCAGCTTCTCATACTGCCCTGCCAGTGGAGGCTGGGAGTGCACAAGAAACTCGGAGGAAACACAGCAGGCACAGCTGATCCAAGCTGGCCAAAGGGACATGCCACACCGTATGATGTCATGTCCAGTACATAAACTGGGCACAGTACTCTGGGGGCGCAGGGATTAGCTGGGAATCAGTTAGCGGGTAGTGAGCAATTGTATTGTGCATCACTTGCTTAGTATATCATATTATTATTATTGCTATTATTGTTATTATTATTTTCCCTTCCATTTCTGTCCCATTAAACTGTCTTTATCTCAACCCATAACTGCTTTTTTTTTTCCCCCCCAATTCTCTCCCATATCCCACTGTCGAGGGAGAGCAGGGAGTGAGCAGTTATGTGGTGCTTAATTGACAACTGGGGTTAAACTATGACACTACTGTATAATTACATCATATTTTTTTTAATCATCATACCACTGCGGAGGAAATGACAGAAGGATAATATAATACTGCTAAAATCTGGTAATGACGTGTGACCCAGGAATTTATTCACAAGACCCTGTCTATTGCCCAGTCCTCTCTATAAGCAAGCTATGCAGACTTGGATATTCGAGAACAGTTTAACTATTCAGCTTGCTGAGAATATAACTCCTGAAGTTTTGATCTTGGAGTTTGATCAATTTTTTTGCCAAATGCAGACTGTAATTTGCAATGAAGAAAATCCATTTCCTGGAAAACAGATCAAGATATTTAAAAACAAAAATATGAAGGATCACATTTCCCTGAAATGTAGTACTTTATTTTTTTTGTACCTAGAACGCTTTCTAATCTTTCTTTAGTACACTGGTCTTCTACTACACTATGAGTATAAGTGAAAATTGAGACAAAGAGGTCTCATCTTTGAAATCCAGAATGCTATCTGATCTGGCATTTAGAAAGAAAAATATAATAACATTTGTTACATTCCATACTAGTTCAGACATCTTGAAGCTTCCTCCTTTGTTTTGTTACGCTCTTTCCTACCTTGTAAAGATACACTCTGATTTAAATTCATCAGTGTAAAATTGCAATCAAAGCTGATAACCCTTCCATGAAATCTCAGAGTAACTGTTATAAAGACTATCAAAGCATTTCATACAAATTCATAGGAAAAAAAAATGGAATTTCACATGTCTGATTCTGAACGTTATTACTTTAGTCAAATGAAGAGAAAGCTTAAATTAAAATTTGGAATGATTTTTAAATGAGAATTAAGAATAAATATGTTTTAATCAAAATCTAACTTACAGACTCATTGATTCTCCGGTAAAGATGAAAGCGGCGACTAATATTGCTCTTACTGCAGTTCTTTCAACAATTTTGCTCCAATGATGTGTTGGATTCCCTCATCAAAGTTATTTGTGAGTACCACGCACGAGAGAACACAAATTATAGGGTTACTGTCAGTCTTTATTGGTCAATGTCCAAAATAAGAATTTAAGACGCATCTCTTCTCCCTTCTCTACTTACAGTTCTATAAGGTTTTATAAAACAATTCTTTGTTCTGCAGGCTGCAATTCTGCCTCTGTACAACATGCAGAGATACACAGCAGGTTAAGTGTAAATATAAGTCACGTTAAAGCCAAATCTGCTGAGACCCAGAAACTCCAATCCCCAAGGATCTACTCCAAAAATCTTCCTTTGAGAAGAAAAGCAAATATGGTCATGAAGCTGTGTTATCAAAAAGATTGCACGGACTCCAAAGAGATGAATATTACTTAAGTTACCCTATTCCAGACAGGAGGAACGCTAAATTTTACTCAAACTGTGCTCAAGAGAAACTCTGGCTGTATCTTGGTAATTAAAAATTTCACATAATAACAGAAAAATCAGTACTCTAGACTTCACTAGTGTATTTTACATGAAACACCATTGAATAAAAGTTGAATGAATTCTGTGAGTAGAAAACTATGTTTACAATGCACTACTAACAATACTACTAAAGACTAAAATAGAGAAATGCACAACTGAGATAGACAGCATGACCATACTGTTTGCTTAGAGCGGAACATCTTGATTACACTTCTGCAGTTCTATATGCATCATTGAAACAATCTCATCACAGCTGTTTCAGAGAAGTTTCTGTAATAGCAGATTTCTTTGGTCTCTTACTCCTTATAATTTTTGTCCTATGTGGAGATGTTATATATGTAGTTCAATGCTCTGATTTTGATGGGTTTGATTTTCTTTCCTTTTTAACCATAGTTTTGAGAGTTTCATGGAAGTAATGGCAAAGAAGTACAGCATGTGTTCAAAAAGGAATTTTGCCAATGCTAGTAGTTTGTGTAAGAAATGGATCAGTCATGAAAAGGACTTAATTTTCCACTTCCAAAAGAGATTTTTCCTTTCTAGTGACTGATCTGGGCTAATCCATTTCTTACATTAAGACCTTGTTCTGCCTCAAACAGCAAATGCTACTTAGCACTTTCCAAAGTGATTTAAAGCGTGGAGAAGAATAAGGCCTATCTATAAGATTTTGCAAGTCAAGATCACTAATTATCTCAAGAAACTCCCTTAGATTATGGAATTAATATTTAAGAAAAATGAGTTTTAGGAAGACTACCGAACTCCCTGGAGAGTTAATCCCATAAGCAGGTGGCAGTAGACAGGAATCACTCTGGTGTGACTCAGGAAAGAAGAGAAGAAATAAAATTTGCTTCCCTGTATGTCTTTATACAAGTGTTGGCGACAGAGAAGAAATGAATTTCTGTCACTTTCATGGAAAGGACAAAAGAACACGAATGTGTCTGGACAGATTCGGGGAGGAGCCCGCAGCTGAAGAAACAAAGGTTTACACACAGAGGTTTTTTTAGGTCCGTTTTGGATCATCAGTGGTAAACACACTGGACTAGGCCAAATCCTATCTGAAGTAAAAACCCTTGAACTGCTTTTATTGTACATATAGGATGACAGCACCCTACACCTCTTAGTCTCCTGATCTGCTCTTACTGTGCCCCATTATCCAGTAAAGTAGGCACGGCCTACAATTCAGGATAACCTACTACCTATTAACAGACTACAAAAACTACTGCATCCATTCCTACTTCATAGAACTTACAAAGAACTGGAGTACCAAATTAACCACTTTAGCTGTAATTTTAAAATGAGGGTGTATTGCTCTATATTGTCAAACTACCCAAATAATTCTGCCTTTTGTACTTATACTAATTTGATTTTTAAAGGAATGAATTACTTATTATGTGAAAATACAAAAGGTTAGTGATTTCTTTGACATATATAAAATTGGTCTTTGAGATAATTAACCTTCTCACTCCCAGATGCAACATGACCTTAAGCACTCAGTTGAGTTGCCCACCTAAAAGAGTCTAATGACATGCAAAACAACATAGGCTCCTGTCTATCCATGGCTACTTCTGAGGGACATGATGGATTCCTCAGGAGTACTTTCTCATGAGTACTGCAGATATGTAGCCCATAAAATAAGGAGTTGCCATTTTCCTGAAACAGGCCATAGGCCTTGGGTTAAGCTATCACCAAAGGCCTCAGGACTTGTTAGATTTGGCGTGCCTGGAGATTTGTCAAATCAAACAGCCAGGGGACTATTACCTACTTCGGTCTGACTTTTGCTTAGCTTTGTGGAATTGTGTGCTATAACACTTGCCGGTTGGAAGTTTTCTGATAGCTTAATGATGAACTACGGCAAGTAGCTATCCAATGTAGAATGAATTATGTATTCCTCGATAATAAAAATACAGTGCAAGGGAATAAAGGCATGAGATAACATGTCTCAAAGAGGTCTTGAAAGTATAAGCAGAGGATACCGGAGGCCAAAGCCCTACATGCAACTTAACAGCAGTCAGTTACTGGTCATATAAACGATGCAGCCCTGGGAGGCAGCTAAAAACAGTTTTAAGCATAACAAAGAGAAAGATCACCTAGATAAGATATGTAAATCACATGATATACAGAAAATTTGCATGAAAATGCGAAATTGCAGACCAATAAAACCTGGGCCTAGCCTGCAGCAAATACCTAAAAATTACCCGAGCAGATACCAAAGTCTGGAGGAAGAAACCATCAATATCATGCTACTTTCAGAAAAGGACTCCTGATGACGACGACTTGACACATATATTCCCTATGGACGTAGAAACCCTGTATATTAACGTGCAGAGGGGCAGTACAAGTGCGAGTATAGTATCACAGTAAAGTTTTAAAGTTGAAAGCTTGTATGCATATAATCTCAATCATGTATAATTTGAACTATCAGTGTTTGAACTTTGTGAACAGGGCCGATAATTCTTAGTTTAGACTCTTAATACTTTAACTAAACTAACAGGAATTTCTTGTTTATAAGTCGACTTCCTTTTACCCATAGCGAGAATGTTACTGCAACAAGCTGAAAGCATTTCAGGCAACCTATTCTTTCCACTGGATACAAGGCATCTCTACATGTTGTGTGAAATATAACCGGGATCACATGTGTGGATAACCCAGTCTAGTCTTTATTATCATCCAAGATAGCAGCAAGAAGAAATAACTTATCTTTTGTCATTGAAAGAAAAATAAAATGGAATGTCCTTGACGAAGGTGTGGCTATAAAAACGTGAAAATAATCTGCTTGTGTTTTTTTTTTTTAATTTACCACTGTCAGTAAACAGATACTTGAAAAACAAAATTTTCATTATTAATAACAAAACTTTAATTTCCTTATTTAGGAGAAGAAGACCACTCACCGAGAAGACCAGCTCCAGTGCAGGTCAGTTCGCACCACGGCCGGGAATCGCGGCGAAAAGGGCCAGTATACGGAGCTCGTTTAGGGGGCCTTTCGAAGACGGGAGAGCGGCTCGGCCGTACCGGGGGCCGGCAGCCTGTGGGCGCTGCT
>VWZK01006172.1:6042-52286 GCA_013396935.1 Baryphthengus martii | reverse complement strand
CCCTCCTGCCGCTCGGGATCCAGCCTCCCGGGCGTGGGGCCCAGGTTCACCCCTGCGCGCCCCTAGGCCGCGGCACCTCCCCAGGGGAGCGTCGCGGTGGCTGTGGGGCATGTCGCCGCTCTGCCTCTTTCGGCCCGACGTCGCCCTCCCGTGCCCACCCTGGCTTTCCTGTGGGGCGAGGAGGCCTTCTCCATCACCGGAGCACCCGTCTGCGCCTCCAGCCTGCTCCATGCGTGGGCCAAGGGCGACAACTAGATGGCCTCGTTCCTACTGTCAGCATCTTCCTGTGCCGTCCTTCAAACGCTGGCTCACCTGACCCCGCCCGAGACACCCGTCCTCTTCCCAAGAGGTTCCACAGGGCACATCCACCTTCTCATCACAGCACACGAGAGCACTGCAAACACACCTTCGCCTGCTTGCGCTCAAACCCCTTGGAGGTGAAGCGACCATTAGCCTCACTTTACATAAGGGAGACAAAGGTGAAAAATACCAAGTGTACATGCTCTACTTGAAATAATTAAAATACTACTTTAGGTCTCCTAAGTACTGCACAAAAATGCTTATGGGCACGTCTGTATTAATGCTTCAGAATTTGCCTTAGTTCTTAACTTAGTGAGGTGTGGTGAATGCTTAAAACTGTTCACTAGTGTCACTGCATGCTGCTTCTTCATTAAGCAAACTGAAAAATAACATTCCGTGGAATCCTCCTGGCAGGTTTACCAGCAAGCTTGATGCCTGCGGAGATGGTTACGCATAGCTTTTCCACAGAGCTGTCAGCTTCTTGCAGTCTAAGCTTTGCTCCATGTGCTCCCAAATGCCCTCTCATCATGAAGAAATATCATTATTTGCAGAGGACTTTTTACTAGCCCCCCCCCTCAACTTCTTAACCATCTCAAATCTAGCATCAATTGGCTATTTATAAATCATCACTGTTACTACATGCTTCAATCATGCAACCAAATCTTCAAAGGAGACAGAGTTGCCAGTGTCATCCCATTTTATGAGACAGAGAAGCTAGCACGAGGAAGCCATTACCTCCACGGGGAGCAGAATGTGCAGCTCCCGATCTCCACTTTGCTTTAAGCAGATGAGGTTGGCAGAGCTGTGCAACCCACCAAAATAGAGAGCATCAGTTCCTACCATAGTGATGAAATGAAATACAGCTCTGCACTTACTACAGAAGAGTAGGATTTTAGACTGAAGCCTATTTTTTATAATGTATATTTGAGAAAATAAAGATATACCTTCAAGAATAAGAGAAAATGAGACCTAACAAGGAAGGACGAAGCACCTAAATTTGTTCTGTCTTGAAAGGAAGGTTGAGGGGAGGCATGGTAGCGTTTAAGGAGAGCTTTAATGCTGATTGGGAGAGAAGATGACATTTTTTCCTTGGCATTTGAATATGTCCATCCCTAACACTTCCAGACCAAGCAGCTGTCTGGGAATTTGCCCTGTGCTTCTGGGAACTGAAGCTCATGCAGCATATTCAGAAATGACTGGTGGGGCAAAGGTGGCTCTTGGGATGCCTGCTGTTAGAGAAGCCAAATTAGATTTTGGTGTAATTTATCAGAGCTGGAGGCCACCTCATGTTGCAGTGGTGTTCCTATTGCTACTTATGGCCACCGTATGCCTTACATTTTTTGCTGATTTCCTTCCCTCTGTGACCCATGCATGAGTAATGGTGCCTCTAGTCCACTGGTGGCCAACGAAAACCTAAGAAGCAGTATCAAGTGTGAGTGAAGATCTCTTCCAGAGACTCCAGCAAGCCTAGTCACTACATAGGCTGTCACCTCTTCAAAAAGACAAATCCCTCAGACCAGAGCCTAGCAGCAGGGAGGACCATGAGTGGAGGAAGGTTTTGAAAGGGTTACTCAAGTCCTAGACCTATGCACAAGGCTCCACTCAGTCTAGTAATAGGCGGATGTTCGGTGCATATTTCTGGGCTGAACTCACAGTATCTTAACATTACCCCTGGGATGAAATATACCCTCTTTTATGAGCTCAGGAGTGGTAAAGTAAGAACTTTGGTGAGGTATGCAGAGATCATCCTAATTCATGAAAATGAAACGGGTTCCTTCCAAGGATGATTTGCCATGTTTTGTTACCATATTTTTGGACTGTCATTTTTTTCTGTACTTAATCTTTTATGGAGCTTTTATGATTTTGTTAAATGGGAGTTCATTTATAGGGAATGTTCTCCTGCTCCCTTTCCTGGTCAAGGGCCTAAATATGCAGTCAAGTTTCATTTTTATATTTGGCTTTGTGGTTCACCTCTCAGGAAGCTTTTAGATTCTGAAGGAAAAGAACCTTTCCTGTGATGGTCACCCAGGGACCAAAGAAAGGGAAAACATAAATGTACCTTGCTTTTATGTTTAGGGGACTCCTTGTGAATCCTATTTTGAGAAAATCCCATGGCAACCCTAAAGAGCATACTAACACTATATTGTCATCTGGTTTGGGGGTTCTTGATTTCGTTTCCTTAGATTTTCGTCACATCCACACCCAAGGACACTGACTTATGAGTAAACCAATGTGATGGTGTAGCCTTCAAGACTGTCTGTCTTTGAACAATGAATCAGGTTCACTACCTTGCTCTGCACCCCCAGCAGGACAGACTGTGAGGCTACCTAAGTGGCCTGATCTGCTGCTGCTAATGAAATCAGTGAGTCACTCATGCCTGCAAGTGAGAGATGCAGAATTCATGGGGACTCTGGCTAATGAACTCCATAATACCTTCACAAAAATTATACCGGTGGTATAGTTGGCCTGTAAGTAAAGTTTAAGAGCAGGGAACTGCAGCAAGTTCTATTGATGGTGAACTGAATCTGCTCTTGCCATAGGCTTTCTAGCTCATTCCCCAGAGCAAAGAAGGTATCTTTGTTATTAAAAAATTCCCTGTATTATTCCTGAAAAGGCATCCAGAATTAGAAGGCCTTTTATTTCTCAGGCAAGCTCTGCTAAACAGCAGATACTGAGCAGGAAGGGATTGTTCAAACATCTGGCTTTGTAGTGGAGTTGGAAGCTTCTGAGATGATTCCCCACAACTGCAGTTACAAAGAATAATGAACAGGCTGATTTTAGGGCAAGTACAATTAAAAAAAAGTTTTAATTCTTTGACTGTGAATGATTTTTCGCAGACTCTATACTGTCAGGCATTTCTGTGTCATTTTGTCCCGTGTATGAGGTATGTAAGTATTAAGAGTGCTACTCTTTTATTTTCAGTAAAAAGATATAACAATTGATGTGTAACCCTTCTTTTCATTCAGGGAGGGAAGTGACCAATGAATATATACTAAAGATATATTTATTCATGGCAGTTTGCTGTCATTTCACACAATTCCAGAAGTGTACACAAAATGGAAAGTAGGAGCCAATAAAAGCAATTTTCTGAGTCCTCGTAGCTGCCAAGTGGAATCACAATATATGGCTAGCTGGGAATCTGCAAGATTTCACACCTAATTCTACTGGACTTAAAATTTAATTTGCCATCAGAACAAAACCTCTAATTGCGAGCAGAAGCAGCTTATTACGTCTTTTATGTGACTCTGACTCACACATTGACCAAACTGTAAGGAAAGAATTTTCACTTGCATACAGATGATGATCCCGCTTGGATGTTCTGTACCTAAGAATTCTTCATGATTTACTAATAAGAAACAGAGTATGAGAGGAAATTATGTTCATCTGTTTCTCTCACCCATAAAGCCCAAAATAGACAAGTGTTAGAGCAATTGCATACCCTTGCACCTTCTTCAGTTAACTCCTCTTGCACAGTCTTCAACTAGCAAGCAGTTAAGAAAAAGAAATACGTGGGGAGATGAATTTTTTATACTTCAACTATCAGTGAAAGGCTTGAAGTAAATACAGAAGGAAAACATAGTAAAACAGTAGAATTAGGAGTCAGAAGAGTAAAGAGAAAGAAAGAGGAAAAGGGTACCTACTGAGAGTTCTCTTTCCAGACACTCATGATCAAAGCCCACCACTGCCATTAGGCAATCAATCTGCAGTTGCATACATAAAACTTTGGCAGTATGTAGTCTCCACTGCTTTCAACAGAGGCTTTAGACATCTGAAACTGGGCACTATCCCAAAATGTAGATCCAGTTGCACTATACATTCCAGAAAAGACAGCACCAAACCAGAGGCCCTCTTTTACCCATGTTATTTTCAAGCTGCGGTGTATGAAAAGTTATACTCCAACCAGCACATTTAACCTCTTGGGTTGGCTATGTTTGTGTCCACCAGCTTCATCAAAAGGCACACAAAGCTAGTAGGCAATTACTGACTAAGTGCCATTGTTGTTTTAGGAGAGATTACTGAAAATGTATGCTTCTCCTTCCTGACTAATTCCTTTCAGGACCCTCCAATCACCTACAGACCTCGTTATTTTCCAAATAGAAATCTACCTTGGTATAACATTTTCTAAGTAAAATGCAACTTGTTTCATAAGATGAGTGACCTCGAGTCTCCTTATTTGTACTGTTTTTCAACTTTTAAACCCCCATGTCTTTTGTGCTGGGGCGTTCTCCTGCTTTTAATTCAAAATCGGTCCTAGCAGCTAGGCAAAGTTTTAGCAGCTTCCTATTCTCACTCACTCCACAGTGAGGTTTTCCAAGAAGCTGTAGTGGATTTTCTTGCAGGGAGATGAATTCAAAGAAATTCTGCAGTCACAATTGAAGCACAGAAGACAGCCTCAGTTACTTAAACCTAATCTATTTACTTCTATCTCTAGATGCTTCTGTCTATGTCTGATTAAACACCTCTTTAGAGATAACTTAATCTCAGTGTATCTAAAGAATACAGAGGCTGTTCTACATTTACTAGATATCACAATTCCAGAATGCACAATTTCTTAGTACTCTGGCTATCTTTCATTCCATTACCAGAAAAAAAAAATAAAATGCAGTAGCTATAGATATACAGGACATTTTCTGAACTCTTCCACATATACACAAATGCCCTGTGGAATGTTCAGCCTCCCATGAAAGTTCTGCAGAAGAGATCCTTCTACATGAAAAAGTCTGAGACAAAATATCTCCTAATAGGATACACATAGATGTGTAGTGAGATCCAGAGCATGCCCATGAAATCATCTGTGCATTTATGATAAGAAGCTCACTCCCCCTTAGATAACCTCATGATTGCTTTTGTTAAACCCTTGGCATCTTAAAAGGCATCTTGCTTTCCAGTGTTTGGGCCTTCTTTCTTTCTCTTTTCTTCTCTCTTCCCTGAATAAGGCCCTCCCCTCTTCACTTAGCTCCCACTCTCTCTCTGGAATGACATTCTGTCTCTGCTTCTCTGTGCAGCAGCATAAGGCCCAGGTCCTGCTTCTAAAGGCCAGGAATAATGCCCTCGTATCTCTGAGTGATTGATGCACTATCCATGGAGAATACCCTGCCTTGGTCAGAGAGGTTCACAAAGTCACGTACATTAAGATACCTGCTGATCAGCTGTTTTACTTTCATTGTGTTTTAAACAGAATCAGGTGAATGTTGCTTGACTGCTATATGGTCTTCCTTCTTTTGTTGTTGAGAAGCTGAAGTCCAAGATGTCAAGGCAAATCCAGAGATATGTATCTTACACAAAATGTCTATATTTAATATTCAAGAGAATTAAAACTTACATAAACCATTTTATTTTAACAGATCTATAAGGCAAGCCTTTGGTTCAGGCAGTGCTGCCTATTACAATTAAACACACACATAACCTTACTTTGACTAGTGTATCTGCAGAGCTCCAAGCATTTCCTTTCTTAAACCCTTAGCCTCCTCTGCCAAGGTCAGACACCACACAAGTACCTTCAGTGTGCACCCAAAGACTAGAATACTGCCCAGGATGTGGATACTTGCCCTTGTTGGGTGAGCGGAGACATACTGCTTCAACTTATGTCGGAGCCTGCACCTGAGGCATGCAGATATCTGTTACAAGACAGGCTCTGAAGTGTTAAGAGATTTCAGTTTTACTCCGATCTTAATAACTGATACCAGTTCTATCCTTTAATGCTAGAGGGGATGTTTCTGTTTCCATTAAGTCAACAGCAGAATTCTCATTAATTTCAGCATTAAACAGGAATATTGACTGATCATCTATCAGGGGAAGCAGATATGATAAAAGTTGGAGGATTCTAGATGCCTACACTGAAAAGCCTGATCCAAATGTCCCAGGATGATGGAAATTTAGATCTGAATTCAGGCTGTGCAGTTCAGGAAAAGTCTTATTGGTAACCCTTTTTAAAAATTAACTGCTACTTTTCTCCAGCTGTGATTTTGTATGAGGAAAGCTTAACCCTTAGGAGACTGACATTTTCCACTTCCCCAGACAAACTTTCTGTCAAAAACTATGCTGAGCAAACTGGAATTTGGAAGAAAATAATATAATTGCTATATTAACTCATAGAGATAATTAAACAATTTAGTTAATTCCCAGTTTCTAATTATATGCTGCTATATGTTATTTTTCGGTATCTCTAAGTCTCATGAGTAACATCAGAACTGAAAAGACTGTAAAGCTCACAAAAGTTTGCCAAGATTCAACTAAATGTTGCCATCTACTGTTAGAATAATAATAATAATACCATAAATGGGTGAAACTAGCACTGTAATTGTGGAAGAACTCAGTGGATATTTGTGTCCTATTGTACTGATGCACAAGGGATTTTTCTTCAAATGCACAGGCAATAATATGTCTGTAAATCCTTCTGTATGTCGGAAGGAGAATAGAGTTCATTGTTTGCAAGATCTCGTTATGATCACTTTTCAGTTTCTAAAAATGTTGTAATAGCTTCCAGATCCAGCATTTATGGTATCCAGAGAAAATAGGCTTCATTGAAAAGCTTGTTCTAAATGTTCCTCATCTATGCTTTTTTTGATTGTGCACATAGAAAAACAAAAATAATATGTGTAGCATGTTTCTAAACATTTTACTTCTCCATCATTAAAAGTTAAAAACACCTCCTCCCTTTTACTGACAAATGCATTAGGGGTAGCTTTACATTAGTATCAGCCACAAACATGAGTAAGGACACAAAGACCTATTGGTTACAGACTGCTTCTGTTTTGAGCTGACAACAGAAAAACTACTGTCAGTCTTTTACTTTATGTACAACAGAAACAGAATTTAAAAAGGGTTAAAAAATCTGTCCTTGAAGCTCGAAAGATGAAGGCAACGTGCATGTTTCCATATGTGAAACTGGAGCAGGAGACAGACTTCAAGCAATTACGGGATTTCTGAATTCCTGCTGTGCGTGCATTAGCTGGCATAGTATTCTTACTTCTCCATGTCCCATATTTGCTCTTTGACAAGAACCCATTGAATTTTCTACATCAGATTTTGAGGAAAAAATATAGTAAAATATATTCACCTAACAAGGCCTAGTATGTCTCAAACAGAACTTTCCATAACTTTGAAAAATCCTCTGCTCATGTGTTGATTTTGTTACATTATCAAACAAATATCCTCAGGTGCCTGTCACAAGCATGAGTTGTGAAAAGGTTAGAGGCTATCCATTCTGTCTAGAAAAGAAGGAAACTGAATACAGAAAAAGGCAAAAACATGCATAGCATCATGCAGTGCCATTGTGCAGGAATCAATCTGGGCTCGAAGTATTTAAAACAATCTTTTAATTGTAATTTTTTTTTTATTATGAGTCTTTTGATTGTGCATAAAAAGCAAACTTTTCTAGCTTCCAGACTCTTCAGGAACTGAATCCAAATGTATGCTGAAATTTGTTGCTTTCTTTGCTTCCCTAAAATGCTATACCTTTGTTTGAGTCTACTTTTTGGATTAGAATTGTCGTTCTGTTGAGAGAAAGGCTGATGACAGCATGCTGATGCTAGATCAGATAAAGGGAACATCTCACTACCCATGAGAAGAAGTGCCTACTTCCAACAGATTGTCACTTCAGCATCCTTTACTGCAGTTGTCCTAAACCCAAGGTATTCTGGGATGTGTCCTGCCTTAACTCTAGTGCCTTTTCAGTGGCAATAGTAAGAACTGCTGTTAAAAAATCTAGCTTTGATTTACCTAATTCTTGGTGCCTGGTGGACACCACAAAAAAATTCCAATGGCAGACATGACAATGTTTTTACTAGGACTCCTCTCATCTAGTGCTGTCAGTGAAAATATTTCCCAAAAAAACATAGTGGAAATAACTGATTCCTGCATGTCTATAGTGTTGCTGACACAATAAAAGGCACGTCCTGTTCATAGATGAGCTGTGCTCTTTCTCTTCATGAGCAAACTCATCTAGGAATATTTTCCCCCTAACTGGAGTAGCTATACAGCGCAAAGAAGAAAGCCATTGCCAGTCCCATCTCATCCATGCAGGAGAAGCCTCAGCGGGAATCTCATCAATGTGTACAAGTACCTGAAGGAAGGGTATGTCAGTGCTGCTCAGTGACAGGACCAGAGGCAATGGTCACAGTAAGCAGAAGAGGTTCCCTCTGAGCATCAGGAAACACTTTTTCACTGCGAGAGTGACTGACCACTGGCACAGGTTATCCAGAGACCCAGTGGAGTTTCCATCCTTGGAGCTATCCAAAGGCTGTCTGAACACAGTCTTGGGGAACTGACTCTAGGTGACCCTGCTTGAGCAGCAGTGCTGGACCAGATGACTTCCAGAGGTTACTTCCAACCTCAACCAGTCTATGATTCTGAGCAGCTTTTTCCTTTAAGAAGTTGTGACATAGTCTAGTAATCCCACCTTGTTTAACAATAGCCTTTTTCTATGATAGTTAGCAGTGTATATTTAGATATGAAGAAGTAGAAGGTAGCATGCAGATCTAAATATGTAGCTATCCTGAAGCATACAATCCTCCTATAACCATGTAACAAAGCAGGGAGTGCCCACAGTTATGCAGAAAGACACTTTTGTTTCTTTATTTTCACTTTTGTTCCTTCATCGGCATATGCATATTATGAGTCAAAATTTAAGTCACATAAATAAAATCCCCAAAGGTCTAGGTATGTAACAAGCAGGTATTAGAGTGCTACAAGAGGCAGGAGTGACATTCAGTAGGATTTAGAAAAACAGTTCCCAGAGGGTCTTAAATTAGATTTGCAAAATAATACAGTTTAATATGGAACATGCTTTCTGTCTATTTTGGAGACAAGCTGATCTGTCCAAGAGAGCTTTCTAGGCTTAATTGGTCACAGTTCCTGGTAAGGACAGAATGTTACAAATATCTATGACACTTTGCAACTTGGAACAGAAACAAGTCACACATCTTAGAAGCTCCCTGGTTCGTTCATACACAGCAGTTAGCATGTGCTGTCCAAGGAGAGCAATGATGAAAAGGCCAAACAGTATTTAAGAAGGGTGTATTTTCTCTTAGTGTATTTTTGTTTTGTGCCAAACTTTGAAAAATGAGGACTTTGTTTCAGATTTCTGAATTGTAGTGTTGTTGTATTTAATTCTGATTTTCACGACATTTGCTGTTTCTCCTTAAGCAACTCCAAACTTTGGAGACTGAAGATCATATAATTATAACGATATAAGTATAATGAATAAATAATATACTAATAAAATTATGATTATATAGTATCAGCTTTCATCAAGAAAAGAGCATCCCAAAAAGTAGTTAACTGTTTGTTCTCCCCTTCTCCACAGTCCCTCAAAAGATGTGCTCTTTTGTTGTCTTAATGATTTCATATAAAATCTGATGATTTTTAAACTGGTCTCATGCTTTTGAAAGAGAGAGCTGAGCAATTTTTCTGCTGTCATGGAAAAGACAGATGTGAGGCATAGCAGGCAGTGAATGAAGCTCCTCAGGCCTGAAAGAGGTGAAACGTGCTTTCCTTTACTATTCAAAATCTTAGTTTCATCACAGAAAAAGGGTGGCTTTCTCGTGGAGAACAATAGTCTAAGGAAAGGCATCCTTTTGCAGCCAGTAGTCTTCAACAGCGGCTCAGCATTCCTTTTGAGATAAAGCTTTGATTCCTTGTCTTTTGAGTGGTGCTTTTAACAAGCAAGATCACTAAGAAAATCCACTTTCCTTAAACAAATGGCAAAGACCCAACGAATGCCCAGTCTTCCTCCACAGGACCTAGGCAGATCCATACTCTTTTCTGCAGATCCAGCAGAGGGAGCTCCTTTTACCCAGCAAAAATGCTCAGTTAACTATGACGTCGTTTAAGATTTGGGGAGAAAAAACCAGCCTGACCAGACATAGTAAGTCAAAATTACATGAAACAAGTTATTCTTAACAGATAAATCACTTGGAATGGTTTTCATGGAACCTGACCAAGTGTAAGCACATTTGTGTAATCTAGTAGTGCAAAAAAAACCCCACCCCATGTGTTTGACAGTAATAACAATGACATTGTGCTACACTTCTAGACACAGTGAAATCTAAAATCAGGATCAATTCAGTCATTTGAACTATTGTAAAAAATTATGTCATGACAGGCATGGCAGTTACCTCTTTCTGCTTCAATTTATTATTTGTATTGGCCAATAATGTCTCAGAAAAAAACTATGAAACTCTTTTGGTTAATACTGATGAAGGCTTTAAATACTTCCAACCAGTTATCATTGTTGAGACCGCTGTTAGGTATTTGAGTTGGAGCCACATTTAGGACAGTGTTACACATACTGGAGTTAAAATTACACGCCTATTGTGGGTTCTTTTGTTCCATATATTTCATTCATGATTTGCAAAGCATTTTTCTATTAGACATGATTATTTTACTTTGTTGTCTGGATTGTACAGATATGAAAAGCAAAGAGTTACAGTGAAATGTCTTGCTGAGGACTGGAAGAGAACAGAAGTCAGATTTCTAGGCTCTCAGTGCTTTGCTTTCCTCACAAAATACCCCAGCAATGAATGTACTATAGACTGAGGACTCTACCAGTGAACTGCAAAATGAGGGAAGATAAGGTCATGTTTGATAAACGTTTCATGGTACTGGTCATTGCATAAGAAAACATTAATAGCCTCAGGGTTACTTTAACCTTTTCGGGTTATATTAATTTAAAACAGCTCATGTAATAATTTGTTTGGTAATTACTTGATCGCATAAATATTGAGGTCTGATAGTAGTAATTGCTACTAATGTATCCTAAAAGAAGGTTTTGGGGTTTTTTTTTAATTATGATTAGGAATATATCTGATTTTGAAATTACACTGCTGTATCATTTATATAATTCAATTAATATCTAGATATTGTGGACAATGTCCTGTCTTTTCTGCGAAACAGATTTGCCAACACAGCAAATGAAACAAGTGAACAAATGAAACTCCCACAGTACTTTTGAGTGACATTTTAGAGGTGGAAAACCTAATTACATGTAGATTGAATGATATGCCTATTGTGGTCAGCTGATGCAATCCTATGGGGGATATTCCCCATTGCTTTCATATTACAGGCAAATGAGGCGTCAGCCATGATGTTTTAGCAAAGTGAGCTAGATTCTTTTTACTGTTCGCTGTCACCACCCTCCAAAATCAGAAGTTTTTACATCTCACTCATACTTGGTCTTTCCTACCATGGAAACATTAAGGAAACGTGTCATCCTGAGAGCCGCCTTGGAGGGTTAACATATGGCTGGTTATGCTGGTAGACGTGAACTGGTTATAACCTCTGGTGAATATAGCAGTGATTAGCAGATGAGAGGTGGCAGCAGTAAACCTAATTCAATTACAAGCAGAACAGCATGTAAAACCGCAATCACTTTACAGCCCCAAACCTTATAAAATCTCTTCTTCTCTTTTGCACACCAAAAAGGGAAAGATTTTGAGGAGCATGGTGAGGAAAGACTTGCTCAACTGCATTCCTGCTTACAGAGTAAACCTTGTCACTTTTCGTCTGGCCTTAGCGTAAAGACTTTTTGCCAAAAAAGTACCTATTAAGAGCAGATTCTCAGTTAAATAAATCAGACCACATCAGTGAACAATATGAATCTTTTGAATATTCAAAATTTAGGCATAACTGGTGAAATCACTATTAATGATTCTCTATTTATACAATCATTTGACAGCCACTGAATAGATTTTAATAATGTGAGTCAATCTCCAGGATCAGATGGTGTTAATCAATGCTCTTAATGTAGTTCTGATATATAGATTATATTATCCAACTCCTGGATAACCTTGTAATTGCTTGATTTTTTTTGTTTCACAGACACCAACCAACTAGTTGTTTGAACTTTTAAAAAAGTAGGTATTCTCTAGAAGTGTTTATTCAGCATAAGAAAATCTCTTTCAGGCCAGTTAAATGCAGAGTGAGGGGTCACAGATTAGATTTCACAAGGAAGCCAGAAGTTTGGCTTTATTGCATCTGTTCTTTATGAACTCCTGCCAGGTAAATCTTAATTACCATTCAAATCTAAGCCAGACAATTTTTATACTCTCCAATTTTGCAGTATAAGAAAACATCCTGGATATAGGATCTTAAAGACTTTTAGCTACATGTAGCATATTAAATAAGATAATCGGGGAAATTTTAACAATGTATGTGTGGGGTTTGGGTGTTTATTGTGGTTTTTTTTATTTGTTTCTTTTACATTCAGTACATACAGTAGAAGACCTTATCATAGAGTGTAATGTCTTTCTAACTTTAGGACTGAAAGTACTAGATAATTCTGCCACCTTCAGGGTTGAAATGGTCTCTGTTAACAGCAGCTCTCAGTTTGTCATCCCCTGAGCATCCCCTGTCTAACCCCAAATAGCATATTCAAGAGGGAATTAGCACAACAAAATCTGACTATAATCATCTGATCTGCCTTATTTTAACATTAACGAACAGACATTCTAAGTTCTAAAATGTACTGCTTTGTTACTAAGAACAGAAAATGCATTTTTGTGCAGTTTATAACATAGGTTGTTGAGCTGGTGCTTAGGGAGTTCTCAGTGCAGACAATGTAAGGATCACTACTGAACCGATAAAAGCTACCCCCAGAGATAGAAAAAAACACATTACAGTATCCTCTCATTGCAATCCAAAAAGTTTCACAGAAGCAGAGCAAGCACTAGCATGCATGTAGTCAACATCTGTCCATTGCAAATGGGACAGGGAATGAATTTGCGCTGTCATGAGCCTACTGGTACAGTGTGTTACCTCATTGACCATAATAGTATTTTACTAGCCTAATGCTTCTATTTATGTTGTCAGCATCATGCAGAATTAACTTGTATTTATAATGTACCATCCCCTATGCTTTCGTGGGTATTTTCAACAATGAAACTTTTCAAAATCTGAAGGAAACACTGAAAACACAAGAGGAGAGAAGACTTTTTGACAGCTAAACGGCAGGAAGAGTAGTGCTGTATAAATGATGTACTTGAACATGGGGTATTCTGAGTAACAACAGTTCTGGTGGTACCAACATTACCTTTCTCTGAAAAAAACCCTTTGGTAACAGGAATGACAATATCCCAAAAAAGTCTCAGAGAAGAAACCTGAAACCATCTTTACAGAAGGTGAAGCATGATTTTGAGTTTTAGGAAAATTACTCAAAGATTTGATCAATTTATGTAACAGCCCACATAACTGAACTGTGTATGGACCGTCTTATTTTTATTAGTCTCTTGCTAATTGTGTTACGACATGATTTTACACTGGAAAGCAGAGTCTACAGGCATCAGCTGAAAGACAGAAAGGAACCTGTATGAATTCCTGTATAAAACAGTTTTGTTGTCCTGTGTGTGGCATTGGTAGCATTTTTCCCACGATAGCAATGAGCAGAGTCTGATAGTTGAAGATAAATGCTGAGCTGTAGCAGCAATATTTGTGAACAGTTTCTTCAATCATATGTTCTGTGAGCTGGTGCTGATAGGCTGTACTGGGTCACACTGAGATGGAGTTAATTTTCCCCATAGCAGCCCTCACAGTGCTGTGCTTTGCACTGAGAGCTAGAAAGGTGTTGATAACACACCTGTGTTGTGGCTACATCTGAGAAAGACTCCCACAGCATCAAGGCTGTTTTTTCAACATCCTACCCCTACAGTGGGATGTGGTGGACAAGATCTGGGGAGGGGACACTACTGGGACAGCTCACCCAAACTGACCAAAGGGATATTACATAACATAGGACATCAGCTCAAAAATAAAAGCTAGAAAAAGGAGGACGAGGGGAGGGCATCTGATTGCCCTGGAGAGCAACTGCTAAGTGTGTTGGAGCCCTGCTTCACCGTACAAGCTGGACATCGCCTGCTGGTGGGAAGTAGAGAATAACTCTGTTTTCTTTTGCTTCCATGACTGGCCTTGCATTCCCTTTCATTAAACTGCCTTTGTCTTAAACTACGAGTTTCATCTTATTCTCTCCCCCTGGTCCAGCTGAGAGGAGGAGGTGGGAGGGAGTGATAGAGCAGCTTGGTGGGCTCCTGGCTCCTAGCCAAGGTCAAACCACCACACAGGCAAACATGGCTGTCATGAGGCTTTAGTGCAAATGTCCATCAGGGCAGCAAAGCAGACTCGCCGGCAGAGAGCAGTACTGCTTCTTATTCACGCGCCTCCTGTGTTTGCTCAGCATGAGATAGTAGCAATATATTGCTAGAAGGATTATACTATGCTGCTAATGACTATTCATGTATTAGAGGAATTAGACAACTAGTCATTATGGTGAAAATTTCAAGAAATTGACAGCATGTTTCAAACTAAAGGAGCATGGGAGCTTGGGGTGCACACACTAGAAAGAGGAGTGATTCATGGTTGCTCGTTGATGCTAAAGGGGACAATGCTGCCTAGACCAAGGTGAAGATAGCAAGCTGTTTGGCTGCAGAAGGGCAACTGAAAGGTCATTTCATTACTTGTCACACAATTATGTTGAGATAAATCTTCATATTGGAATAATAAGAGAGAGAGATCTGTTTGTTTCCAACAACAAAACCTAAACATTATTAAAAAATGTTCTGAGTACCGTGTTTTGTGAAAGCTGAATTTCTTTGAGTCTAATACATTCTCAATTCATTTTTCTTTTGATCAACAATCTGCTTAAAAAATTGGTTTTGAAATTAGGAAAGTAATTTGAAAGATGTGTAAATAAAAATCATGATCACCTACAGCTTGGTTATTGATGGGAATGACCTGATGAGTATTCCATTATTACCGCTGCTCTGAATATTTTTGTCAGTCCTGTACATACACAATTAAGCAGCCATTGCATGAGAGAGGTTTGTGAACGTTTCCTTTGCATTTTTTGCTTCATGGTTATCCTTTTCATAGGACAAGGTCTAAATCAAGCTTAATATAGCTCCCGTAAGATTTTTCCCACCATTGCCTTACTTATTTGATGCAAGAGTTTCTCCTCAAGAGATGCAGTACAGTACTGTCTGGACTGCCAGTCAATCTACATTTGCTTGGCTCCTCTGTGCTGTAAAACCCAAAAGTCTGAGAATTTTGCAAGTGGGACTTTGCTGTTCATATAAACGAATGGCCTTGGCTGTACCTATCCATGCATCTACATCAAATCTAAATATAAAAGGCAGGATTTCAAGCCATGAGTCTCCAAACAATGGTCTGTTCTGGTCTGGCATGCTCATTACACAGGGATGTATCATCTCTAAGCTGCCTTGGAGCTAGAACAACTTTCGAAAATAAAAAGCAAAACAAATACTGATCATGAATTAAGACAAATTTTGTCATACGTGTGCCAGGCAGACTGAAACACAGCTGGATGGAAGAAGTGATGGCTTTCAGTCACTGTCACTGTTCCCCTCTGGTTTCTTCCCAACATTATGTAAGTCAAGTTTCTGCACTAGAAGAATTCCAACTAAACAGAGTAATAGAATGCTTTACAGATTTTGTAAGGCTCACATATGTTTAATTTGTGAGCCAGATTAAAGGCAGGTTTATTATCCAGCATATTGTTTAGACACTATGAAAATTCCTGTCTAGTTGAACAACGTTCACTAGCTCTTACATTAAGCCAGTACTAACATAAGATGAGAAATTAATTTATAAAGTTATTTTAAATTGTGAGATGTCCATTATCAACCTCAAGTTTTGCTAAAAGATTAAGAAAAACTCAAACCACAAACCAAAAAAACCCCAACAACTCTATTGAAAAAAACTCACTAAAGCACTTCAAAACCAAATATTTTTACTGTCTAATATTACATTGCTTACATATCCTAAGCTTTCTGCAGGCTGCCTTGAATTTTCATGTAACCTGAATAGACATACAATAACTCAGACAACTTAGAAATGAAGAGGGTCAATTTCTACATTTTACTAATTTAAAAAGATAATACTATGTTGCATTTAGTTTAACCACAAGGGCTTTTCAAGTTCATTTAGTGGTCATCAGGATGATTGCAATGGAACTTCGTTTATCAGAGTTTGGTTTGAAATGCACACACCTTAGGGAGGTTCTCTTCTATTTTTTTCAGAAAAGTGCAGAGGGCTTGGCAGCTAAGTTAGTTCTTCTGTATCCTTAATGTGCCTTATTAAAAACATCTCTTACTCTGGGACCATTTTGTGAGATATTATGTCATCATTCAAGAGGGAAATAAGCCATTGTATATACCCATGGGTTCCTTTTTGTTGGTATAATTCCACAGGAATACAAATTTAATCTAGCTAAAAGCTAAGATATAATACACAAGCAAATGAAGGCAGTAACATAAAGGGAAGACGGGTGACACGGTGACTGGATTTTACTGGCAGCAATAGCAATCTGAACTGTAGCACTAACTACAATACTAAAACTTGTACTACAAATGTCCTTTTGGATATCTAGGGGCAGAGGTCTGTTCTACTGCTGTGAGTTAGCATGCTTACACACTTGACAGATCTTGTTATCCCCAAATAGCCGCATGTTGCACACAAAAAAGATGACGTGTCTTGGGTTTGAATCCACCTGTCTCTGGGTCTTGTCCTATTCTGGAATCTTCTTTCCTTTGCATTGCTGCCATCTCCTCTAATGTAAGGCAACCTTACCACCTCTGCATATAGCTAAATTTATTCTGCTTCTGCTACCAAGTTAGGCTCAACCACTGTTTCTTGGATCATTTTTAAATGGATGAAATATTGGAAACAGAGTGTGCCAGGATTACTTCAAGGAGACCTCCCTGCATTCAGTACCACTAAGCCAAAATTCTCAATTTCCAAATTAATCAAGCTTTTACCTAAATTTTAGCAACCAGTCAATTAAAGAAACATAACTAACATTCTATCAAATCAGAGAATCTCCAGAGTCTCATGTTTTGGATTCAGACATGCTGACATAGTCTATGTAATGCAACAAGTTTTTCCCTTGGTGCCAACAGCAACTTATCATGTTTAACAGTTAAAAATGCACAAGTTGAGGCATAGGCATTCTTACTAAGTCACAAAAATGCTTTTGAGTTTAAAATGTTTTAAATGACACACAGTATCATGCAATCTGTAGCTTTGCATTGGGTTCTCTGACAATAATTTGGTTTTGTTTCCACTGAAGAGAAGTACAGAGGATGGAAGCAGCAGAGAAAGATTCCTGGGCTTCTAGCAGGCCTTAAATATGAAGCAGATAGGCTTTTATTCAACATAAGACTGTGTGTTTAGTATTGAAGATGTAAAAGGCTTTCATTTAGCACATAGAATCTTACAAAGCAGTGCAAATAAAGCTGTATATGATTGTCAGGGTGCAGAAATGTGGCCTTGTGTGCTATCGAATAATGTAGACCTTTGGATCAAATCCAAGGGACTGAAAATACTGGGACAAGATAAACTTCTAGAAATGGAATCAATATGCAGCATAACTGTGGATATTCCTATTATTTTATGCCAGCACATATGACCGAGAACATTGGGTGGAGTTATTTAAAAAAGGAAATGGAAACAGCATGGTCTGAATAGACTGGCAAGTGGACATCTATTTATTTATTTGTGGTTAGTAGAAGAAAAATTAGCCAACTCCTTTTTTCATAATCACAGGGAGCTTAGCTGAAACAATGTCATCTACATTCAATCACCTTGGCAAAAAGAGAAGCTAGAAAATTCCAGACAATCTTTCTAATCTAGACATTTAAACATCCATACCCATAACTTGGCATCTCTAACTCCCAGTAAAAATACAACACACACTTGCACTGGGCAAGATCCCTGTTACAAAGCCTTTGTCAATTCTTAAAACAGGAGATGACACTTAAAGTTATTTTAAATGTTTTTGTACCAATTAAGATGCTCAACCTCAAGCTATTGCTCACTTCTCCAGCTCACACCGGCTTTGCAGATGTTGACAGGGAAGGTTGTCAGGCTTTTGGTATCCCATTTCTTGGCACTCATGGACTCCCTCTGCTCAACTGCCTTTGATGTTAAGCACAGCTATACTTTATAGAAATGTTAAAAAAATAATTTGAAAGCACTGACATTTTTTTTTTTTTCTTTCCTGAGAATCAGAATCACTGAGACTGGTCAATCCCTCTGGAAGTCTCTAGACCCACCGTGGCTTGAACACGGTCAGCCACAGCTTGTTGCCCATGGCCATGTCAGCAAGGTTTGAATATCTCCAAGGCTCCACAACTTCTGTGGCCAACCTGGTCTGGTGTTTGACCACTCTCTCCCCTGTACTCAGCTTTGGTGAGGCCACACCTTGAGTACTGTGTCCAGTTTTGGGCCCCTTACTACGAGGGGGACATTGAGGTGCTAGAGGTGGGCTACCAAGCTATTAAAAGATTTGGAGCATACGCCGTATGAGGAGTGGCTGAGGGATCTGGGGCTGTTTAACCTGTAGAAGAGGAGATTGAAGGGAGACCTTATAACTCTTTAAAACTACCTGAAGGGAGGTTGTAGTGAGGCAGGGGTTGGTCTGTTCTCCCTAGTGGTGAGTGATAGGAGGAGGGGAAATTGACTTAAATTGTGCCAGGGAAGATTCAGGTTAGATATTAAAAACAATTTCTTTACTGAAAAGGTTGTCAGGCACTGGAACAGCGTGCCCAGGGAAATGGTTAAGTTGCCATCCCTGCAGGTGTCTAAGAGACGGGTAGATGTTATGTTGGCAGACATGGTTTAGTGGTGTTGGACTCAATGATCTTGAAGGTCTCTTCCAGCTGAAAATGTTCTACAATTCTATGATTCTCACAGTAAAGAAGTTTTTCCTAGATTTAAAAGGAACTCCCTTTATTTCAGTTTGTGCCCTTTATTCTCTGTCTTGTCACTGCATACAACAGTAAGGAGCCTGGTTCCATCTTCTTTAGCCTCCCATCAGGTATTTATTCATATTTATAAGATCACCCCTACACCTGCTTTTATCAAGCTTAACAAGTCCCAGGTCTCTTACCTAGACTCACTCTAGTATGTTCATGTCTTTTTTGTACTGGGGAGCCCAGCACTGGACATATCATCCAGATGTGTCTCAGTAGTGCAGAGAATCGCTTGCCTTGACCTGCTGCAATGCTCTGCCTAAGATGCAACCAAGAAGACTGTTGGCCTTCTTTGCTACAAGGGCACATTGCTGACTCAGAGTCAGCTCAGTCTCCACCAGAACTCCCAGCACCTTTTCTGACAAGCTGCTTTCCTGTTGGTCAGTGCCAGCATGTACTGGTGCATTGGATTGTTCCTCCCTAAGTGCAGGGTTTGTACTTCTACTTCTTCAGCTTCATGGAGCTCCTGTCAGCTCATTTATTTAGCCTGACAAGGTCCCTGAATGGCAGCACAACTATCTGATTAACAAAATTATGAGGATACTTGCTATTATCAAACGTTTCTTGTTACCACTATCAGACACAGAATTAAAAAAATGGTATGAGATCTTTAATAAACACAATCATTAGAGTAACTCTGCTAGGAACACTTAACATTTTGAAAGATTAACTCTCAAACCTCAACAGAAATCCTTCTTTGCTGACTCAGTGCTGCCAACATTTGATGTTTTACTAGAAATCTTATTTTTCTGTCATGTCTGTTCAAAACCTGTCAGAGCTTGCTGTGACAGTCCGGTGGCTGGTATTATGTGCTGTGTCTATGGTAACCTTGATTCATATCTGACTTACAGCAGGAGAGGAACATGTGTTTTCATGCTTTCTTTTCAACAGCTTTTAAAGTAATTATGTGACTTTAAATGTCCTTTCACCAGATTTTCCTCTGTCACTAGGCACAGCATTGAAAACAGAAAGATCTGCAAATTAAAATTATTGTACGTTTGAAGATAGACATTGGCCAAACAGACAGTAACAAAAGGTTTTGAGACCATATTCCAATTGCCAAAAGGAGCACAAACATTTTTCTGCCACCATAATATTTGTGCGTGTCTTCTGCACATAGCTTGTCTGTCAGCAGCCCCATTTTTGACTGGGAAATGCCAGGACATGCTCAATGGCGGTGGTCACCCCAGGATGAAGGCCTACCCCTGTAACACTATAGCCAGTCCACGCTAGGTGGCAATGCTTGCTCAGCTCTCCTAGAAAGTATAGGAAACAAAAGACAACAGAAACCTTCACTGTAGCTTGCCGTGATCGTATAGTGGTTAGTACTCTGCGTTGTGGCCGCAGCAACCTCGGTTCAAATCCGAGTCACGGCACAGACCAAAATGAAGTTTTGGGTCTCAATTTTGGAGGCTTGCTGCTCCTACTGTCACTGAGGCCATGACACCTGCCCAAGCCTGTAACTGCTCAACTGGCCTTGGTGTCTGAAGCACAGGAAAAAAAGCAGGTAAGTGGAAGCAGTAGCTGCACAAAAAAAAGATTCATATAGCTCATTGTTACAGGAGGAAGTAGTTGACACATTTTGCACCGTAGGTTTTTTTTGTCTCCTTTTGTGTGATTTCAAGCAATTCACACAGATTTTGTACTGACGCTGTCTGGGACAACATTTTCACTGACTTTACGCTGCCAGTTTTTTAACATAGCTCCTTTCTCCCATTTAAGATTGATTCCTTTCTGTAATCTGTCTCAAGGGACAACTCACCAGAGAAAGAAAATTACAGGAGAATTTTCCAGGAAAGAACAGCAAAGGAAGCATGGAATTACATTCAATTAATTTCTTTATTCTGAGGCTCTTTAATATCTTTTTTTCCAAGAATGATGCACTTAAGAGGCAAGTAATCAATAGCAGCAAATAGAGACATCAGGTCTAGGTCTGAAATTTGATTAAAGAGAAGCAGAGCTACTAGAAATGCAGTGCTGTTTTTGTGGGGAAGATTCTGCCAAGATGGGGGAAAATAGTCTGACATGATTCTTTGTTTTTCTAAGTACCATTCACTTGTCCTGCCTCACTGCCTAGTGTGTGTGGCTCATTAATGGGGCCGGGTGCTAGGGACCAGTGGTTTTCCAGGATGAAGATAGTGAGCTAAGAAAGTTAGCTGAAAGGCACAAGGAAAGACATTTTCAAGAAGCACTCCTAAGTACCTACAGATAAGCACTTTATATGCTGATTGAACCATGCAGCAACACAGTTCTAATTTGCTTTTAATGGAAGATGCTCAAAAACTTATTCATGAGATTCAGGTCATATGACCAATTTGAGTTTCATCATTAGATAGCTACACGTGTTGGTGACTGAAGTAATAACTACTCACTTTGTCCAAAGGACTTCTTTGCAGGTAAGCACATAGCGTGACTACAAGTCATAAGAAGAAACCAACGATAAAAGAGGAGAAAGCAACAAATATTTATGGGAAATGGCTGAATGTTTCTAACAGTTGAGGTTGGAATCTCAAAAGTTTTCCTTACTGAAGACAGTGTTTGTCCTTCTGAAGTCAAACACTATTCAGATGTCCAGACACACGCTTCCCAGCTCTTGGCAGACTTTCCCCAGGTGTCTGCCCAGGGCTCAGTAAAGAAGCAAAACTGTCTTGAAACTATTAAGATGAAAAGGGAATGCTTTTAAAGCAGGGCTCGCATAACTATGAAGACCAGCAGGGAATTTTTAATTCCATTAAACCCCTCAACAAAACAAGAAATAGGAAGGACTTGATCAGTGTGGTGAAATAAAGCAGTTCAATAGCTGGTGGATCAACCTTAAATCTCTTTCTAGAATTTACACTTCGTCTCTCTGGAAGACTTAATATTTCATATACTAGACTTTTTTGAGTTATTTTGCAATTATTTTTCAAGTTCAATTCTTACACAAAAAAAACTTCAAAATGTGTTTCTAAAGAAAATTTTCCATCATATGCTACTTTTCTTACTCTTGCTTTAGCTAAATGATTCAAACTTTTCTTTCTCAAAAGTAAAACACTAATTTACCCCATGTGGTTTTAATACAAATGCCTTCATGCTTATATCATAAAGACGTTTTCTTCTCTGTGCCAGTACAAAGGTCAGTACACCTTCTCGCCTTCAGCTGCATGATGAATAATAGCAAGTGCAGGTTCCAGAATAAACACATTCTACTATGCCAGATTTTCCTAAAGAGTTTAGATAGACCTGCTACCCCCAAACAAATTAGTCAGACAATTCCAGAGAATAAAATAAGAGGTTTGCTGTTCCTATCAAAGAACAACAGCAACAAAATATTATTATTCCAGGAGTCTCAAAGCACGAGATCTAAACTGGGAATACAGAGATCCACAAGAAGGAAATTACCAGAAGTACTGTAGTGGCTATGTTGTTGGCTCCATGCACAGTTCTCAGGTGCAAGAGGCACATAGGTGCTGGTTTAGCAGGACGGTGACACCGATTATGTTAACATTACAGACCCTGTTATAAGTGAAAATATTTGCTGCATTAGCATGGAATATCAAAACAATACTCTCTTCTTAAAGACAAAAAAAAAATTTAAGACACTGTGTTTTGGGATCCCTTTGGATGGAGACTTCTTTTTGACAAAGAAGATACTCCTTTAAAGGACTGTGACGAAGTGTCATTTTTTGAGTTGTATTCAGTGCAGAGAAAATATATACAGCATTTCTTTATAAAAGAGTGAAGGAAAAAGTTGTAAAACATTATGCATATGAATGGCTTTCAGAAAGCTTTGTGAAACAGGTATTTGTCAGATGTGTTTGAATCTAACTCAAAGAGCTGATTTTGCTTCTGTGATGTTTCAAATCAAAAGGATGCATCAATAAAGTTTTTAGAATAAAAACCTGGGAATTTATAATTTGAGAGATATAAAACCATATATATATTATATATATATATTTAAAGCAACATAAAGGATTATTTATATAGTGTTGAACATTTGGTAGTTTTGGAGTTGTGATGAAGAAGTGAAACAAGGCCCTGATCAGTAGTTTCAAATGTAGAGCAGAAAGTTGTAGGATTCAAACCTGAGCCAAAGCTTAATCCAAAGTGGTACGAGTGGAAAGCTTCAAAAAATGACCACACTCCTCACGTGTGTTTCAGTGCAGCTCTCACCACTGCTGTGGTGGCTGCTGGAGCTTTACAGATAAGAAGCCACGAGAGTAGGACATGCTTTCTTTTAAGAGACACCAAAGACAAATTATGAGAAAACTGCAGCATCAGACGTTGTTTATGCAGTTATGTTTACACATCAGGCTCAGGAATCTCCCCATCTGCCAAATTTTCCTCAATTACTACCCATCCTGCAATAATACCCTGTAAAGTCAGAGCCGAATTTCCAGAGGTAAAATCATCCCACCTGTGAAATTAATTCCTGGCATTCTTTACTAAAGCACAACCCGCTATTTAAGCTTTCAGGAGTTCTCTTTACCACAGAAGATCTCCTTTCAAAGAGTTCGCTTGAACAGAGCTCTTTGAAAGGATTTCAGAAGGGACCTATAAAAGTTTTAATATGAGCTGCACTCCTGTAAAGAGAATGAAAAACAGAATTATTTTTATTTGATGACTGCAGATTCAAAACAGCCACTGCTTTCTATCCTGTTCAACACCTGATATGAACTTCAGCCAGCATACAACAAACTCAGCTGCACTCCTGAAAAATGAAGGAAGTAGAACAGAAATCTATATCACGTTCAATTAATATTTTAAAAGTTTTTCAAGTCTTTGTGTTTAATGTTGCCTTCTTAACAACTAGGTGTTTTTCTCCATAGCTTAAAAACTCTAGAAGTTTTAACCCTAATCAACAGCTACTGTTAAAATACAGTAAAAAGAAATTAATCTCTCCCCAAGCACTGTTCATGGGTACATCCTACTCATTTCAGTGCCAAAATGTGAATTAGATATGTTGGGGGTATGGAGATACACACCTCTATGCCTTACAGTTTTTACATTCTATGTGGAATGGACCATGCATGAGAATACTAGCAAGCACAAAAGGATATAGAAGAGCTGCAGAGAAAGGCATACACCCTCTTTTCCTGTCTCATTTTTTAAAAATCTGTTGTTCATTTCCCAGAATATTAGCTTGCTGCATAAAAGTAGAGAAGGCTGCTGAAGGAAACTTCTCTCTAGTCTTCAAATTGTTCTTAGACGAAAAAACCACACAAATAATCCGATCTTCAGAAATAGATTTGTGTAATAGCTTTATATAAAACCGGATCCTGCAAAAGTGTTATCTGGAGATGTCTGTTAGAAATGAAGATCCACGTATTTCAGAAACATACAGGCAATTCTTTGTACATTTCAAGGTTCAAAATCCATTCCAGGATTAAATCTGTGTATTTCCTAGTCTGCAATCCTGTTATCCTTGGAAACTGTTTTATGCTAAATATTTTGTTTTGGTTTTCCCTAATGAGAAGGGAAAATTGATAAATATTTTCTTAGGAAACGGAACGCTGGGAGCCACTTGCACTTGTATGTTTTTGTTCCAAAATGATGTTGGTTTTTAATTTTAATTCTCTTTCAAGGAGAATAAATAACTGCAGGGGGAATTGGTATGAAAGGTCTGATTATCTGCCTACATCATTCTTGCTCTCAGTTTATAGTGTTGGCATTGAGGTAGCAATACAGATATTGATATCTTAAATAAAGCGAACAGAATGACCACTGTTTCCAGGTAAGTCATCATAAAATAAAAAAAAGCCAACATTTTGAATTTGTCTAGTGTCCTATCAAAAATTCTTCAAGATCATCAATATTACTATAACTAGCAACAAGATAATACAGTTTCTACACATTAGCTACAGATGAACACTGGACTTAGAGAAATCAGTTCCAGAGATGTTAAGGTCAAGCAGGGGTTAGCCTTGAATGTTTCGCCAGGCTCAGGATGATGCATGTTTAGACAAGAATTTCTGACGTTGCAAGTTTTTAATTTCTTTTATTTTTGTTTCATTCAATAGGATGCTTTAAAAAATATAAGCACCTGTGATGAGTTAATTTGGTATTTCTGGAGTTTATGAAATCTAACACAGCAGATGACATTTCTGAGAGACTATAGCAGGGACAAAGTATGAAAGTTCATCCTGGTCTCTGTTACACTAGTGCATGTTTCTAAATTGTTTTCTTTTGGGAAATCAATCACATCTGTCTCATCAATTAGACCAAGAAGTCAAGAGCTAATTGTTCTGATATTCTCCTAAAAGGCCGAATAATATTTAGGCAGGAAATCTGAGACAAATCAGAGGAATACCTGAAGATATTTTTTTAAAAAATAAAAAGAAGAGAAAGAGCTCTCGTGAACATGAAGGAGGCGATAAGATGGCAGGGGTTACTATCCTACTGCACTGAAACTGAAATGAACACCTAAGCCTACAGCCTTCAGAGGTGAAGTGCCTTCCCAGGTTTTCATGTGTATGGGACTTCGATTTTTTTGTGACAGCTGTGAACAGAAGGGTTTTTTTGACTTCTTTACTGAGTAGGAGAGCAATGAAAGTTCCTGCTGCTTTGCAGAGAGAAAGGCACCGGTCATTTGCACTCTGAAAGAGCTGAGCTTGTTTCGTGAAGGTTGACCCTGTCCAAGCCTGGTGGAGATATAATTCGTTATGCAGAGGACTCATGTCCCGCCTGATGCAACAGTGAAAGAAAAACAGCACTTGCTCTTCAATTAACTACTTACCAAATTATAGAACTAACTACCAAAAGCCCTGTTTAGCACTATCCAAATAATCTGATAAACTCCATAATGATATCTCATTAAAGTAGTTGTTACCAGCTATGTAGTTTTGTTTCTAATTTACCATTTTTAACATCAACTGCCATTAGTTACTGTAACTAATTTAGAAAATCCATATAGTTATTTTAAAGGTCTTCGTTATGAGAATCTGAGTTTATATTACTCAGTGAGGCAGGATACTGGAGTTACATACTGTTCCTACCACAAAAACAAAGAGAGGTACTAGAATCACTGACAAGTGATGATTCCTCTTAGCTGCCACCAGTGAAGACCTTCTTCTAGAAGTTTACGCCTAGGTAAGCAGGATTTCCACAACTACCACTGTCATATTTCCAAGCAGTTCAGGCTGATTGCTTTGTTAGCATGAAAAAGTAGGAAAGAACAAAACCAAATGGCCTTCATGGCTCAACCCAGCTCTTTAGTAGCTGTAATGCATAAAAATTATATGCTCACTACACCACTGTGTTTATTGCAATATCCATAAACATTTAAATAATAAAAAAACCCAACCACTTAGCAGCAGGATTATTGAACTAATGCTGTGTCACGTGCATTTTTAACAAAATACTCTTGTCAGAGTTAGAGAGCTTCTACTTGCTTTCTCATCTTAGTCTCAGACATCACTACTAGATCATTTTTGGTATGGAATCTGTAATTACCTCTCTTCAAAAGATGTGTCTTTTATTGCCATGACTCAGATTTGAACCAAGGTTGTTGTGGCCTCGGGACAGAGTGCTAACCACTACACGATCACGACAAGCTACCAGAAAACGCAAGATCAAAGCGACAGCTTTTTTCCCCAGCGTTCTCCAAAATTTTATAGAAATGGTGCCACCTACGGTTTACACTGAGGTTTAGCAGCAGCTGGTTCGAAACATTCCTCCAGTTAATTGTCACTATCTTCTCAAAAGTGCTTCCAGAATTATTTTCCTTTCTCTTAATAATCCATAGTTATCAGGATTGCCTAGAAGCAGGCTCAGGAGAGTTATAATAACTCTTCTCCTGTCCCCTAAATCTTTTCAGTGAGAATTTTTTTTCCCTATTTTGTCAGTGATGGGGAAGGCAAGGTCATGGCAAAGCAGGTAAGTTTGGCAGTGTGCTGTTAGAGATAGATTTAGTCAAACAAACAAGATCTACTTAATTAAAAACTGCATTTACTGAATTGAACCAGGTATGATTCATTCTGATGTAATTGCTTGTATTGATGTATGTCCTCTTCCTTACCTCTGCAAAGAGCACAGAACACAAACCCCGCTTTTCCCAGAGTTTGCATTATTTACTGTGGAATGAAATGATCAAATACTACAGATGAACTCTGAGGAGAGTGAGCACTTAGCTTGCATGAAGTAAGGCCACCAATTAGTGTTATACTGAAGCAACTGATGAGGAGCAGCTACTGTTTGTCCGGTGTTCAGACTCAAAAAAGACTGTAAACAATATTCAAATACGCACAACAGCAAAAAAAAAAATTTGTTAGTGCTCTCAAATAAGAGCTCCAACAAGCTGCGCTACATAAAGAAAGACCATCATGGGGAAATGTGGCAAGCTCTGAGATATTCAAGCCTTGATTAGGAAATGCAGCCTATTTTCCTTGTGCTTGTGCTCCCCACAGTTATATTCATTATTAAATTAAAAAACCTGGCCTGCTTGACGCTTTAATGATCACAGCAGCACCACTACTGCAGTGGTACAATGCCACACTGAGTCTCTAAAGAAGGAGGAAGACAAACAAAGAGACCTATTAGGCTGTCATACACAAGACCATTGAAATGTCTTCAGATGTCTTCATGATGAGATGTGGATTTACCCTGGGTAGAGTTCTGCAGAGTGAGCACTGATCCACACATAGACTGTGCAAGAGAAACATTAGGCTGGGCCTTCAAAAGGCAAGCTTACTAAACAGACTGCTCTGCCTCAGTGCTGAATTGCACTGCCTCAGCCTTAGGGAAAACCACAGGTACCTCTTGCCAGCGCCAAGGAGGGATCCTCCCTGCCACTGGAGCTGTAGGAAGGAAGGAGAAAGTCTTTCTCTCTCTCTCTTTCTGATGGTTGTTGGTTGCACATGAAGCAAAAGGGTGCTCTAATGGTAGTTTGGACTGCTGTACCTCACTCTAAAGCCTTGCTCAATGGCTTGATGTGACCAGAACAGCATTTTGCTCAAGTGTCAGTGTACCCTTCCCCAGGACAGGAAGGCTGCTGCTTCCCTGATGTTCAAACCTGCCAGGCATGGCCTAGTCCAGTGTTAAGCCCTGAATTAAACATTGCTGTCACAAGCTTGAAAGAAAGAAAACGAGGATCAGAAGTGGTTAACATCTGATGTAAAACTAATATCTCAGCTAAGGTTTACTGTTGCCTCATAAAGCCATTGCAGTTAGCAGAAATTAAGCCTAACTTTGTAAATAAGCAATGATAAAAAAAAAAAAAGAAGGATGGATTCTGTCTTCCCTCTCCATCTCTGTCTTTCAGTTCTCATGCCACAGCTGTCTGGAAAGCAGGTGTTAGCAAAATAAGCTGCTGAATCTTCTGGCAAGAAAAAAGGACCAGGAAGAGCAATCACCTCTAGCACAGCTGATGCATTACAATGTGAATGTTACCTGTAAAGCCATCAGTTATATGTTGTCAGCCGTAAGAAGTCACAGTATGCGAATGCTTTTTCCCCTTTCCCTCACCAGCCTCCAAGCCCGTTGAACTCCAAAGCAATCTCTGAAGAACTGGACAGTGATTGCCACTTCTAGGCAAAAACTTTAATGTGGCAAGTCCTATGATACTCCCCAGTACTACAAAGACCTTGATTAAACAGGACAAAGAAACTGGGCACGAGTATATAACAGCCATTACAAGAACAGTGTATCAAGTGTTCTTCATTACTGCAAATTTCGTTTCTGTTGTTGTTGTGGGGTTTTTTGTTATTGTTGTGTTGTTTCAGTTGTGGGTTTTTTTGTTAAAATATAATCTTTGCAAAACTTGGAAATCTGTAATTCAGAAAGAAAAGTGGTAGATAAGGGCTGAAATCAGCTCAAAATATCTTAACAGTGTACAGGGCAGTGCCATCACCTAGTGAGCATAAGTGCATTTGGAAGATGGCATTGCTCAGCATTATATATGTGTTAGCAGGCATAACAGACCCAACACAAAGACGATTCAGTAGTAACTTCTCTTGTTATTGTAGACCTGTGAAAGTGGAGCTCTTATTTCAAAAAATGAAATATTTACTTCATTTCTGTACTTAGGACCTTAAATAACCTTTTTTTTTTTCAAAAGAATGGATCTTGTTATTATTAATTATCTGTACTGAAGTAACAACTGCAGCTTCAGCTTTGTTTGGTTTTCGCAGAACATATAGATTTCCCGTAAAGATAGAAGCCTAATAAATATTATAGATACTGGTTTCTGTCCATGGCATCCCCCTTCAAATAAAGTAAAGTTAAAATTACTGCATGTCTCCTTGAGGTGCTTTATACCATGATACTTCAGAGAAGAAAGAGATTTAAAATGTGGTTTGTCTTTCAAACGATTAATAAAATATTTGCAGCTATGATGAGACAGGTGTATTATTCTACTATACAGTGTCATCTCCCATAGCAGTCATAGTAGTGTCTTATTGCAGTGAAATAGTTTTGCAAGATTCCCATCAAAAAAATGTCATGTGATTGTTTTAAGTCTTCTTCTAGAGAAAAAAAAAGTTCCATCTTGTTTTACAGATCTCAGAATGTCATCTAATACATTTTTTTGCTAAGTTGACATCACATGATACACTTTTTATTTCAGAACTATATACACAGGAGAATAATATACAGGCTATAATAAATAAATGTCATCAATTACATCCATAGACCTTTGGAGCTTAAGATCAGTACACAAATATTTGAGATTACATAACAATGGTAACAGCTGGATAACAAATGATAATTTCATTAACTGTGCTACACTGGTACTACTTTCCGCTCAGTCTCTTATGCATCTTGCAATTGCTTGTTGTTTTTTTTTGTTACCATTTCTATTAGTAACATGTTATTTATGTTCCTTATTTTTCCCCCCGAAGTTAGTGCATATGAGCATGCCTTATGCAGTATTTGCACAGTTATGTGATTCTCTGCCCCTGAGTACAGACTTGATACCTTTCTTTGCTTGGGCTCAGAGAATAGCAATGAAACTTTCAACCACGTAACTGAGGAGACATTCCAAATATTTGCAGCTTCCTTTTCATTTAAATGAAATTGTTTGTGATTTGTCTTTTTTTTTTGTCTAAAAATAATGATCTTTCAAAACAATGACTTCTTCTGTTAAGATGTCAGCTTTGGACAGAACATTTCTCTTGCTCACGATTGAAACTCTAATCAAAAGAAAAAAAGTAATCACAAGATAAGTACCCTCCTCACCTCTCAACATACCAATAGCCAACAGGTTCATGGCCAGGTCTGGAAGAACGAGGACTTCAAGCACATACATCTCTCTCTCCCTCCCTCCCTCTCTCATTTCCCAAGAGGATTCTTTACTCATCAGATTATTAGTTAACGTAAGGTGAATCTCCCCTGGTGTCTCTGATTTGAACTCTTCCATTTACTGTTAGCATAAGCAAGCATTTAATGTGACATGTGTTTTAGCTGAGTGACCGCAGCATTATACCATGGTGTTTATGTTTTTTTTGCTCTCTCCACACCCATAACCAAGTAGCCCAAGACATCCACATAGGAAAGAGGAGACCCTGATCAAGTCTCTCCTCTGCTTACTTCTACAACATATCTGGGTTTCTCTGCCTTTATCAAAGGATGTATTTCTTCTAATCTTAAAGATCAGAGACACAATACCTCTATTTAATCTTGAATGACAATCTTAATCTTAATGTAACTCAGAGTACCTTCATGTTAGTTCAAATCTCTATTCTAACCCTGCGATAGAGAAGACTTGGGTGCTAGATCAAAGCCCAAAATTGGCTTAATACTGTCTCTGAACTACTTAGTTTAAATTGTCACCAGTTTGCAGCACAATCTTGACTAAGCATTTTTAAACAGTTATTGCCATTTGCACAGTAGGCACTTTCCATAGCGAAACATTTTGGGATGTATAAGTGAAAAAGTCTCTTTTATTACTGTTTTTTACTATTAGAATTCTAGTGACATTTTCCGTATTTGGTGTTTTGCTCATGGAACCCTTCAGGCAAGAAAGCCCATCACACACACATGCTCATGGATGATTTGTCTCAGGAAAAATAAACCAGAATTTATTACAGGCTAACAAAGTTGGACTTCAGGCTATTTGCTATTAAAAATACAAAGGATTAAAGAGTTCTTCAAACAGCAGTAATAAGGACATTCATCGAAAGTTAGCATTCATAGGAGGCACAATCATCACCCAGATCAGAAAAGCTGTTTTGAAGAAACAACGCACAACTGGAGTTCTGATGTTGTCTAGACAGCAACACTCAACATGCTTGTAGGAGAAGGTGAATGCCATGGTATGTCCATTTGTTAATTTTTACTGCAGAGTTAATGCACCAAATACTTACAGTTCCTATTCTCCCTGATTGTGTTTTTAATAAACAGGAAAGAAGGGGAGAGATGAAATTACATTTAAGTATTGCAAAATATTCAGGCCAGCACATGGAGGCCTTCTCTGCTCCTTTGGACCGATGCCATCATTTGCACAATCTAAAGTCCCAGTGTGATGTATATAGACAATTCTGATTAGCCAATATTTTACAATTGCAAGGCATAGCTTTTTTTATTGCTACATACATGCAGGGCATCCAAATGGTCTCTGCTGAAATGATTGCTGACTGCCTTTGGTTCAGTGTGGGCTGACTGCCTTTGGTCCAGCTGTATGGACTGAGAGTCACCCGACTTCCCAAAGACAGAGTGTGCTCCCCTTCTCTGACCTGCAGGGAATACTTCTCTCCTGCTCATCTGCATGAGCCTTGCAAAGAACTTTGTATTGTATGAGTGAACTACTCGGCAATTCTCCCACCTTGTGCCTTGCAAGGGCAGCTTTCTCATGAGTCCAACTTTCACTTCCCATTGAAGAGTGAACATTAAAACCATCAAAGGGTGTACAGTGAGGGTGAGAGAATGTCATGCATAGCTCCAGGAGATGGTGAACTTACTCCTCTTTCTACTTAAAAGGCTGTAATTTTACTGAGCATTTGGCACACAGACAGAGTACACCAAGGCAGCTTAGACTTTCGCTATAACAGGACAGTAGAGAAATCAAAGTTTTGTCTGTTGGGTACGTGTTTGCTGTTTGGCTATGGCACCTTTCTCAGACAGATTCTGCACTGAACTTCACTTTGATCTCTCTGTAGATGGAAAATACAATTAAAGTGCTTTAGAAGTATAGCCTGGGCTGGAAACACTCTTCAGCAATTCATTAGAGAGCTCTGCCAGCAGTAAGTAGGGTTTTTTTTCTCTTCTCCTGTAAATATTATTTCTGTTAGTATTGCAAGCACTCTTATTTTCAATATGATCTCCTATACAGAGATTCCTAGTTTCAGCTGACTCAGGTCAGCATTCAAATAAAGTAGACAGATCTCAACTCCCAAACAGCAAACTTCCAAAGTCTGTGTAGTAAGTGTAATTTCCTACCCGGTTATCCAATGCCTCTGGTATGCAGCCCAAACCCGCACTGGCATCTCATTGTGCCAGTTTGTGGTACAAGTGAATGTGTCACCTGTTGTTCCTTTATTTTGTAACTTGTATCCTCTTGAAAAAGTCTGCATCTTACTGAATATTCATGCAGATTTCTTGTAGCTGAAGATGCCTATGGGTGGGATTTTTTCCTGAAATGTGTCTTGCTTTCTATACATTTGCATATTATTCAAGTATAATATGGAAATCAAACTGGCTAATCAAAAAGAGTATTGTGGTTCACCTGAAATGAAGCACTAGTACTTATCTCTCTCTCTAATTTAGTTCCTGAATCTGTAAGCTTTCCTCAAGAGTGCAGAGTTAATTACCTGGGAGGGGAAAAAAAATTTCCCTGTGCCTCCAAAAATAGAGAGAATAGAGAATAGAAAAGGTCTCAGGATGTTCTGTTACCGTCAAACACATATTATTCTCAACTATAAACAGCATGTAAGCACAAATTCCCATTTGTGCTGTTGGTGAATTTGTTGAGGTATATCCAAGGGAAGGATTTTTTACGTTCCACATAATTTCTTCTTTACTGTAACATAGCAAGATGCTTTCACCTAAAGCTAGGAGACTACCATGTGTACCCAAACATCTGCAAACCACATGACTGGGAGGATAGCTGTTAGGCGGTTTTGTAGTCTGTTCAGCACCGTGATGTATCTTTCGATGAAGAAAAAGAGGAACTACCTTTTTAAAAGCCAGGATTTTCCAGTCCTTGTCACTATGCTGCATTTTAAATTGTTCATGGTGTTTGTTTCAGCTTTCTACATGCCAGCATTTTCTGCACACATTGTTGCATGATGCACAAGTCTGCAGAAAATAGCTTTTTGCAAAGAGATAAGCCATATCTCACGTTCAACTCAGTGACTTACAAAGATTGAAGGAAAACTGAAACTCCCTACATGGAGATAAATAACGAACAAGGGAGACAAACTTACAAAACTAAGCTAGGGTCTAATGACTTTTTAACATGTGAACTGTTAGACCAAATGTATCTTGATAGTAGTTGTCAACTATGCATTCATTAACCAAACAGGTATTTGATCAGTCTGTGATTATTGTGAGTGCTTCCTAGAAGCACCAAAAGAAGCATTAAGGAGATAAAACATTAGCTTTGATGTACTCCTATGAGAGCAGAACTGACACAGTTCATACCCTCCTGTCAGTCTGGGAGGTCATGCCTTTGGCTTTTAAATCCCAGCAGCTATTCTAGGGAGAAGCTTCACAAGCTTTGAGACATACTGATCATTATAGCTCTTATCTTCTCTCTCCCCATCAAACAAGGGTGAGCGTTATCCTTCCTATGCCTTTCTGGTGGAGCAATTTGTCCCCTGTTTCCAGAAGTGGAAGGGATGGAGTCACAGGGTTATGCAGCTTCATCTGTAAGTCGTTGTAAATCCTAGCTTGCTAGACTTCCAGGGCATCACCAGTGCTGAGGATCAGCACGTGGCACCCCCAAGACTTGACGGTATAACCATCTCATAAATATTTTTGTTATTACAAAAAGAACTGCTTTATATTTCTTCCACCATGAACCGTGAGGAAATCTTTTTATGCCTTTTGTGAGGTGGGTAGGATACAGTGGGCCACAGGACAGCACTGAAGCAAATTATCCCGCAGTCTGTGTGGGGGTATTTTCAACCTAAATTTACAGGCTCATTTGGATTTTAGCTTTTAGTGCCACACAATCCATCTACCCTGGAAGCAGTACTGATTGTGTGGGAGTAGGTTCTGTCTCCAGCTCCAAGTCTCATCATCAGGAAATAGGAGCTGCTGGTTCTGCTATGAGCCACTGTGAGAGTGGAAGTAATAATGTTATAGCAAAAGAGAGGAAGACCCAGAAATGAAGGCTGGATAAGGAGGGAAGACCAAAGAGTCATCAAGGTCAAACTCAGATAATAAGTTGTTAGAAATAAAAGCCTAAGGCAAGCAGAATTACCACTCAAGAAACTGGAATGCAGTGGGGTGCTGTTTTTCCAGTGAGAACAAGGAAATTTTCAGATCCTCCACTTTGATTAGATGATATCTATCCTTTATATTGCAAATTCTTTACAATTCTTACACATTATTATAGGGGAATTCACCTTAAACTGCAGAAAATAGGGCTTTTCTGAATTGACGAAACAAGCTGAATTGTAAGGTTCAATGTAAAAAAAAATGAAAATCAGCTCCTGTTGCTGTTAAGGAGTATGGAATAGTTGCTCCGATTCCTCAGCCTTGTCTAGGTATCAGGGAATGTGAATTCATGCATTACTGTTCACTCTAGTCTTCCTTCTCCTCATTACTCTCTCTTTCCTTATTAGCTTAACTATTTAATGTACTTATTTAATCCTGTAAACCCGTGTATATTCAGAGCATTACTCAAAATGAGGCAGTCTGTAAGGACACATTATTGTATCATTTTACCTCACTTTATCATCGCAGCAGATTTTGATAAGAGTTCATCTACTCACGCATATGTATCCACATGGGACAGATGGATGTAGGATTTTTGCAAGGGTTTGTTGTGACACAGCTGAGAAGCATGATGTTAGCCTAGATCCTGTACCAAGGCTTAGCAAACACATGAACAAAAGGGTGCTGAAAACAGAATAAAAGAGCTGCTTTCTTTTTTTTGATTGATCAATAATGATGTGAATGGGTAGCGTAGATGGGTGAAATATTTCTTTTTGCTGTAGCCTGCAAAGATATTTCCTATTCCTTGTCACTGACAGGACTCTGGGTTTTTTGATCATGGGTCAGTTTACACAACATCAGGCCTGCTGGTGACAGACAGAGTACACCTGTCTTAGAAGAGGGAAAAGGATTTTTCCACAGGAGTTGTCAGGGCTCATTAAAAGAGCTTTACACTAGATTTGAAGGGGAAAAGGGATAAAATAAGGCTTGCAGGAGACAAGTGTGAGGTGGTGCATCAATGTTTGTGGGATGATGTGTTAACAAGGTCCTTAGGTCTGCCATCCCAGTGGAGACAGGGGATGCAGTGTCATGTAATAGCAAAGGCAGAAGGGATATTGATGGGCCCAAAATCACAGAAGTGCCTGGAAATGGTCAAGTTGGAATTAGGTCTTCTGCCCCAAAAAAGGTGACAGGATAAATAGCCCAGCTGAAGTGAAACACCACCAATGCACACAGCACTGGTAACACATAGGAGGAGCTGGAAGCCATCATGCAGCAGGAAAACTAGGATATAGTGACCATCACAGAAACATGGTGGGATGATTCACAGAGCTGGAGTGCTGCGTTGGATGGCTGTAAACTCTTCAGAAGGGGTAGGCCAGGAAGGAGAGGCAGAGGAGTGGTCATGTATGTTACGGAGTGCTCTTATTGTCTTGAGTATTATGATGGTGATGATAGGACTGATTGTCTATGGGTAAGAATCAGGGGGAAGGCCAATAAGGTAGATACGATGGTGAGAGTCTGTTATAGACTGCCCAGATAGGATCAAAGAACAGAAAAAATATTCTCTGAGCAGCTGGAAGATGTCTTACAGTCACTACCACTTGTTCTCATGTGGTCTTCAACTTTAGAGATGTGTGCTGGAAATAAAATACAGTAGAAAAAAAACAGTCCAGGAGGTTCCTGTAGTGTGTGGAAGATAATTTCCTGACACAACTGGTGAGTGAGCCAGCTAGGGAAGGTGCACCACTGGACCTGCTATTCACAGAAAAGGATGTGTGCATGAAGAGATAGTTGGAAGCCATTTCAAACATAATGATAATAAAATGGTGGAGTTTGTAGTTCTGGGGAAGTAAGGAGGGACGTCACTAGAACTGCCACCTTTCACATCCAGAGGGCAGACTTTAACCTATTCGGAGACCGATTGTCAGAGTCCATTTGAAGGCAGTTCTGAAAGGCAAAGGAGTCCAGGAAGGGTGGGTGTTCCTCAAGAGGGAAATCTTTAAAGCACAGGAGCAGGGTGTCCTGGTGTGCCATAAGGGAAGCTGGCAAGGAAGAAGACTGGCCTGGCTGAAGAGAAAGCTTTGGCTGGAGTTCAGGAAGAAAAGGAAAGTCTCTGGCCTATGGAAGAAGAGGCAGGATGCTCGGGAAGACTACAAAGATTCTGTGACGTTACTCAGGGAGAAAATTAGAAATGCCAAAGCCCAGATAGAACTTAATCTGCCTACTGCCAAAAAAGACAAAAATGTTTTTATAAATACATTGACAGCAAAAGGAGGACTAAGGAGAATCTCCATCCTCTACCAGATGCTGAGGGAAATACAGTGACTAAGGATGAGGAAAAAGCTGAGTTACTGAATACCTTCTTTGTCTCAGTCTTTAAGAGTAAGACTAGTTGTCCTCTGAGTGCTCAGCCCTTTTGAGCTGGGACACAGGGACAAGGAGCAGAATTAAGACCCCGTAATCCAAGATAATCCAAGAGGAAATGGTCAGTGACCTGCTACACCACTTACACACAACTCTACGGGACTGGATGGGATCTACCCAAGGGTACCGAGGGAGACAGCAGAAGTGTTTACCAAGACACTTTCCATCATTTATTGGCAGTCCTGGCTAACCAGGGAAGTCCCAGTTGACTGTAGGCTAGCTAATATGGTGGCCATCTACAAAAAGTGCCAGAAGGAGGATCTGGGGAACTACAGGCTTGTCACTCTGACCTCGGTGCCAGGGAAGGTTATGGAGTAGATCATCCTGAGTACCTTCACACGGCACATACAGGACAACCAGGCAATCAGGCCCAGTCAACATGTGTTTATGAAAGGCAGGTCCTGGTTAATTTACCTGATCTCCTTCTATGATAAGGTGACCTGCTTAGTGAACAAGGGAAAGGCTGTGGATGTTGTTTATCTGGACTTCGGCGAAGCTTGTGACTCTGCTTCCCACGGCATTCTCCTGGAGAAACTGCCTGCTTGTGGGTTGGATGGGCATACACTTTGCTGGATAAAAAATTGGCTGGATGGCCAGGTCCAGAAAATGGTGGTGAATGGAGTTAAATGGCGGCCAGTCACAAGTGGTACTCCTCAGGTTTCAGTACTGGGGCCTATACACTTTAGTATCTTTATCAATGGTCTGGGTGAGGGGATGGAGGACACCCTCAGTAAGTTTGCAGATGACATCAAGTTATGCTAGTGTGTTGATCTACTTGAGAGTGGGAACTCTACAGAGGGTTCCGGCCAGCCTGGACAGATGGGCAGGGTTCAGGACAAGCTGGATAGATCAGCCAAGGCCAATTGTATGAGTTCAAGATCAAGTGCCAGGTCCTGCCTTTGGGTCACAACAACCCCAGGCAAAATTACAGGCTTGAGGAGGAGTCCTTGGAAAGCTGCTTGGCAGAAAGAGACCTGAACATGTTGATTGACAACTGGCTGAACATGAGCCAGCAGTGTGCCCAGGTGGCCAAGAAGGCCAATGGCATCCTGGCCTATATCAGAAATAGTGTGGCCAGCAGGACTAGAGAAGTGATCATCACCCTGTACTCAGCACTGGTGAGGAGGCCATACCTCAAATACTGTGTTCAGTTTTGAGCCCCTCACTACGAGAAGGATGTTGAGATGCTAAAGTATGCCCAAAGAAGGGAAACTAAGCTGGCAAAGGATCTAGAGCACAAGTCTTACAAGGAGTGGCTCAAGAAACTGACCTTGTTTAGCCTGGAGAAAAAGAGGCTCAAGGGCAACTTTATTGCTCTTTACAACTACCTGAAAGGAGGCTGCAGCAAGGTGGGTGTCATTCTGCTCTTCCATCTTGTAAGTGACAGGAAAAGAGGAAACAGCATGAAGTTGTGCCAGGGGAAGTTCAGGTTGAACATTAAGAAAAATTTCTTCACAGGAAGGGTTGTAAAGCACTGGAAAAAGCTGCCCAGGGTAGTGGTGGAGTCATTTTCCCTGGAGGTATTTAAAAGACATATAGAAGTGGTGTTTAGGGACGTAGTTTAGTGGTGACCTGGCAAAATTGGGTTAACAGTTGGATTTGACAATCTTGATGGCCTCTCCCAACCAGAATGATTCTATAATTCTATTTCCCCTTCTTCATTATAGCAGTGTGTATTAACAACGAGTTCACCATCTTCTCCAGTGTTCTGGATGTCATTTTTGTAGTAAGGAATGAGGACAAGTCAGCATCATGAAAACTGCCAAAAAGCATCAATGCTTGAGCACTATCAAGACAAACCCGAAGCAAGTCATTTCACTTTTAATCAGATTTGAATACCATTATATATACCTATAATTCTCTCTAAGTTACGGTCTCTAAAAGTTTCTTATATGTATGCAAAGGTAATCGATCATGAAGGAGTCAATTTCATTTTAGATGTCTGTAACACACACTCCTCATGCTTTAAAACATATACTGCATTACTGCAGCGAATGTGACCACTACCAAAACGTGAGCACTCACATTGTTATTCAGACCATTATGGAGGAGTTACTTCTGGAAAATCTTACCCTGATACCTTTTTTGGAAACATGGCCAAAGCCAGACATTCCAAAAAAGTCACCAAATTATATTCCACAAATCACAGTACTAGTTCTGATATTCACTTACTGTTTTTGTTATTTGTGTTAAATATTTTAATAAAATAGCATTTAAATAAGATTTCGAGGTTACTCTACTATTCATTCTCTTCTCTTATGTCTGTTAGAGGGCCACAGGCAAAAGACATAATTTGAAAAATAAATTTACAGTAGTATGGGTCACATACAAAATTAAATTGTGCCATAGATCAGTCCCCCCAAACAGCAATTTTTACTTTCAGTATTTGAGTTTTATTCAGTAAGGCATCAGACAATTATTCTTTTCACACAAAGATTAGGATTTTTTTTTTTGTTTTGTTCACTACATAATTTGCACTGTTCTACAGATGAAAAACAAAATAAAATACATAATTTTGCAGAATTATTAAAAATGCCAGCTACCATGCCGAGGAAAGACTGAATAAAGCTCTTTGGAGTTGCTTATTATTCTCACTGTGCTTTACTGACTGAAATAAAGTTCACACTTTTCAGTTCTGAAAGATAAAGTCTCTGTGTGCTCTTTATATATCTGACGTTATTTTGTTTATGCTCACACAGTGTCAGGTTCTCATATCTAAGCTTCCATCTCAAAAAGACATCAAAATTCATTTTCACATAACATATCCTGGAGGTTTACTTACATGACATTCAACTTTGAACATTTCAGCTAGTTTTTAATGTTGTTTGAAGATCAAACAAGGTTTAACCAATCAGTACTAGATATAGAGGATTTATCTGCAACCACACTATGCTGTTCCTTTAATACCTTTCAGCAACATAAGTGCTTACATCCTAATAGGTTTTTAGCTTAAGATCTAATCATCCACTCTTGAATTAAGATGCTTGAATGAAGCCAACTCATTTGGAACTAAGCACTTTAATGTCAACAGAGACATATGGTATTGAGACTGAATTACAAAGGATCTCTTCTGAGCCATCTATTACGGAAGCAAGACTAAGACCCCAGCATTATTATTAGTTTACTCATTTATTTGCTAGCAAATAATTGAGAGTAAGATCTTCTTAAGAAAGTGGAAATGGTCTAATAGTTGCAGTCTGGTGGTATAGTACATTCCCGTGTGCGCTGATTAAATCTCCCCCATCCATACTTTATGGCTCTATGCTCATCCGTAAAATCCCCTTTTGAAACTGAAAGAAATAAACAAAATATGCAGTGCAACAACTCTAACCCAGTGATTAAAATTCTAAATTATCAGCAGTAAAGTCCCCTAATATTTAAGAAGTCTAGACATTTCCTTGCTCTGAATTATTCAAATCTTACTCCCCGACAAAGTATTTTTTTAAGAAGGTGTTTATGACAAAATTTATGGCAATAAATAACACTGTCCATGCAACATAAAGTTAAGAGTAGAGGTTTCCTTTTCTTATGAAGCAGTTCTACTCTCTCTAGTCTCAACTTGCTGCTGAGAAAAACGTGCTACTGCAGTATCAATACGAAAAACAGAAGCGAACATCCTTCCACATTTTTTGTTTCCGGAACAGTAAGAGCACCACCACAAAAAACGAAACAAAACCCAAATAATAAATAATGTGAGCAATAAAAAATAAAGTGAACCTTAAAGTACGTTTTCTGAGACAGTCATTTTACATAGAGGTGAAGACAATAAATTCAACCCGCCAGATTTTAAATCTTTATAATCACATAAGATTATTACTCAAAAAAAGTTGTGTTTAAGTGTCATTGCGTGGCTGAGACAAAAAAAAAAAGCTTTGTCATAACACTACCAACAGCTTCTGCTTCCAGTTGTAGGGAAGATATGGTTAGACAATAAGGTTGCATTATCTTTTAAAGCTGTGCATTACTAAGGGCTTCAGCAGACAGTGATTTTCTCTCTGAAGTAATTGCTGCCTTGCACATAAATGCATTCCTAGTCTTGGCTCAGTAAAACTCTAACACAGGCTCTCATTATGGTCCAAGTGCTTTCCCACTTCAAAGGCACATATGGTCCAAAAGGCAGAACTGTGTCCTCCGTACCACCACAATAAGCACCTGGCAAATCTAACTACAGAGGTAAAAAGATGCAGTGCAGTTCCAAGAGGAACATCAGCCACTCCAATCCTGTGAAGCGCTGGACGTGATTTTCCTTCTTCCTAGCAGACGGTACAGAGAAAATGTGTGAATTGAATACCCTGAATATGGATTAAATATTTTTGAGATGTCTTTTCAACTTCGCAAGTTTAAGAGATCTCATGTTTTTCTGATTATAGACAACTTCCTATAAAATCATGTTAAGATGGACAGAATTCTTGAAAATTCACTTTATTCTTACTAAATATTACATAAAAGTATACTGCTTTGTTAATATTTACAAGAATCCATTTTTGATGTTGGAATCTGTGTTAATAACTACCTGCGAAGCAGAAAAAAGCACTTCAAAAATCACATTAACTCCCAAACGCTCTGCAAAGCAGACTTTCCTTTTAAAAAGTGTTGCAAAGCAGACAGGTTCTTGTCATTTTGTAAATGCAGACATTATAAAAGGGACTTTAAGGATAGCCTGTATTATAGTACAGCGTAGATTAGTAAAGCCTGCGTGAAAAAAAGTCCCTTTGCATTTCTTGCTGTGCACACACAGTTTTGCTTTTGTTTTGACTTAATTGTTTTGGTTTGGTTTGGCTTACTTTTTACCATAACCATAGAGTTAAGGTGGATCACGAGCCGTCAGCTAAATCTCACTGAGGACACAATGGGGGCCTGGCTGCAATTAGATGCTGTACGAGCCAGACCACAAAGCCAGGTCCTGTTCTCAGTTTGTATTCAATGCAAGTAGCACACAGACACACATCCCAGAGAGAAATGTGGCCTTTGGCATGAGCCAATTTGGCAAAGCTGATTCTTTAGCCAAGAGAGGAGCAGAGGACACAGTATTCAGTGAGAGCAGGAGGAGTTTGTTTTCATAAAATCTCTCCTCCACAAAGAACTGGGGGAATTTTGAGCAGCTTCATCCAGAAATGCTCTTTTTTTTTGTGTGTGTGGTGTTTTTTTTTGGTTTTTTTTTGTTTCGATCTCTATCTTGTATAGGCAGATTGTAACACCGAGGTGTACTGCCTAGCAGGCATACAAGTTTTAAATGAACCACAGAGAGAGCTACCATTGAGAGTGATTTCTTCCCAGGTGACAAACTGTGTAAGTCACGTTTGGAAGTTTTTCTTTCAAAGACCAGTAACAAAATTTTCAGTGAATGAAAGCAGTAAGAAGAACATCCTTGTATCAGTTCTGATCCAACTGTATTCTTTTACTGAATTCATGCACAGAAGATTCATTACGTGCAATGTACAATATGTAAATGAAGGAAAGGCATTTGTAAGGATACAGAAATCTGTGTTTCTGATTCTCTAGTTGAAGAGCAACTTTACAGTCTAATTTTTGTGTACTAAATTATTTGAGGGGTTATGGGAGGTATTAATGCCAAAATAACAAGAAGGGAAAGAACAGACTTGAGGGGATGAATAGCAGCTGTGATAAAGAAATCTGTGATGGTAAGTCCGTAAATATCCAGAGCTTCATCTGAAACTCTCTCTGGTGTAGAAGGGCATGTAACAGAAAGGCATGATTTCAGCATCACCAGGCAGTCTTTTGTTCACTTGCTTATAGCTGCAGTTGCTCAGAAACACAAGCAGGGCATCAGTTTTCAGCTATAAAGAAAGTAATGGTGCGTGGTGGTACTAAGCCAACCCCGACAAACTGAAAGCACAGCAAAACAAAAATGCACCACCCCTTCGACTGGTTTCCCACCAAGACCCACCTGCTTGCTAGCTTTTATGTAGGAAAACAATACAGTGTACTATCCTTAAGAGATATCAGACAGTAAAAATACAGTAAAAATACAAAAGGACAGCTTTTGGACAGAGTTCAGTTTTTTAAAATTCTTTTGTTAGTAGATGATTCGCAGAGAGAAATGCCACAAAAACTTATAAAACAAACTTGTCATAAGTGTGAACCTTGACTGAAAAATGCATGTAAGTTAGTTGTTACTTTTAAAGGAAGAGGAACTTATGCCCGCTTTTCAGTGTATTCTGAAGCACAACTGAACTGTGAAGATAAACCTAGGTACTTCCATTTAAAATTTTGGGGCATGATCACAGAATCACAGAATGGTAAGCTTTGGAATGGACCTCTGGAGGTCATCTAGTGCAACCTCCCTGCCAGATCAGGTTCCCCGGGAGCACGTTGCACAGGAACGCATCCAGGAAGGTTTTGAAAGCCTCCAGGGGAGACTCCACAACCTCTCTGGGCAGCCTGTTCCAGAGGTACGATCTGCTGCCACTAGTAAATAAAACAGATCCTTACTTCTGTGATCAGAATAGAGCCTCCAAAAGAGGAAAGAATTACTTCACACAGTGAAAGTCTAGCTATGACAGTATTTAAAAGAAATAGAAAGTACACTCCATAGCCAATAGCCATGATTTTAAACCATCTCGTTTTCTGGCCCATCCTTATATTCAAAATATTTTCTTCCTTGCAAAATCTTGTACTCTCCGGGTTTGAGGCAATTATTTCACAGTTTGATGCAATTTTCGCGAATCACCACTTGAGGGACTCTAAGACTCTTTTGTCTTAAAATTGCAAATCACATTTGTACTGCGTTAGACCTATTGCTTATGCTGAAAAGAAAACTTTTAGGAAAATATCTGAGTACCCTTTTCCCAGCTACAGCTTCACACAAAGGTTTGGAAAAGTTATTATTTTCCTATTTGGTATCCCTGCAAATCAGATGGAGCAATTTCGACACAGGCAAGCTGTAAGCAGATGAACTGTTTTCTCACAGTACCATTATAAACAATAGACATGTAACAACAACTAGAGATCATGTGGGAATACTGCCTTTGGTTTCAGAAGCAGAATATAGGCATGTTAGCCACACACAACACCTTGCTGATGAGGAGACTCTGCTTTCTGGTTCAATGAAAGCTGAGGAATTACTGCACTACACTGCATTGTATGTCAAGGAAATGTTCCTTGCTTTGAAGCATGTATTCAGAAAACTGATTTTGTCTTGGAAAAAATGTGCTCTTAATTTGAGTTTTCTAAGTGGAAGTCAGATACTAGCAAGAAAAAGCAATATATGGTACTCACACTTAATTAGCTAGCTGACAGATCTCTATGGCTTTTAAACTGACGTGCTAGTTTGGATCGAAAACAAAAAGAAGTGTCTTATTTTTTCTAGGATTTAAAGTAGATTAATTGACTTCAGGAAAAAAACATTGTTTTTCTCATGATGACAAATGCAAATCTATTCTTTCAAATACTGACTGAAGTAAAAAGTCTTTTAAGTTGAAATTGTTTAGTTGAACAGTAAGATACAGCCAAAGGACTTCAAAGCAGAGTCAAATTGAATGACAAGCTTAATCAGCTAGAAAATGAAAAAGAACAATTATTTGCACAAACCTACATCATTATCTTACGGTAATATACTTATATAAAAATATGGAAGTAAGTTATCATATAAACAAACAGAAGGATTTGCAAGTCTCATAGCCTTTTTACTCAAGCATGAGTGCTCCAGAGGAAAGGCCTTCATTAAACCTTATAAAACCTCTTTTTAAAAAAAATTGTTTCTACTAACAAGCTGTTTCCTGCTGGTAGCAGAGATCTAATGCAGGCACAGACATCTGAACCTTTTACTTTGTCATAGATAAATGAGAAAAAAACCAACAAACAAAAACATATACAGCATACTATTTCTGTAGAGCTTTTGTGGTCCACAAGGTGTTTCCTACATTGTCAGCTTACAGTCTTTGCAATGGAGAAACTGTTACTCAAATATAGCACCACATACCAGGAGACTATGCTCAGCTGGCATGTCTATGTTACATAATATAAACAATTTTGCATTAGTAACACTTAACATTGTAGAAAATAAGCATCAAAATACAGAAGGGTTGCCTTATTTCCTAATCCAAAGAAATCTAAATTTCTTAGTCATAAGGAAAAAAACCCCACAACTTAAAAAAAGATGTGCCTTTCTATTGTCTCTAACCTTTAGCACAAGAAGGTGTTTGGAAATCCATAGAAGTATAACACTTGTAAATAGGTTTGCATGTTATGCTTTGGGCAATGTTCTTTTACATTTCCTGGTACTGAGATAGAGAATATCGTGACACTAAGACCAGCAAATGATATTAGAAATAAGCAATTACTGAAAATGATCTGTCAGCCCAGATTTGTTTAAACAATGCTGAAATTCATCCACTGGGAAAGGGAAGTGCCATGTTGCACACACATGCCTGCACATATACATATGGGTGTATGCGCATGTGTATTTTAATGAGGAGAGGTCATGAAAAATTGCTAAAATTTGACACAAACAGGATTATATGTACATATACATTTATACATATACACAATACCTGTATACCTATATAAATATAAATATATACACACACACAGATACATATTTGTCATTCCAGAGAGAGATCTATAGTATCTCTCTAAAGAGAGTTCTTCAATAATCCAGATATTCAAATGCTCACCCTGGACCTTAGCTCAGATCTACATGGAGCAGATGCTGAGCCTCAGGAGAGTGAAAAAGAATTTTTGCTGATTTGAGTTATTTCTGAATTCTCAGGTGTCTGTGGTTTCACAGGGTTGCAAGGCAGAGAAATACTCACTTGCCATAAGCTCTTTCAGAAAACCCTTCACGGCTGGGGACTGGGAAAGAACTGTAGTATAGGCATTGGCACACCATCACAAAGGGAGTTTGCTGAATCCTCCAGTAGGGAGTAAAGCCAGTAATACAATCACTGTGCACTTTCTAATTGAATGTGTTCGCAAGGCACGTATATAGCTAACTAATAACACAACTATTTCAGAGATGGAATAACTGAAAATCACAGATGTGAAGAGGCTTATCTTGCAGGAGTAGTAACTTAATTACTTAGAGAACATTGATTTTCTACATATTTTTTTCATCTTAGACATGTGATGTCTATGTGATGCAGACGAGACATTAACTGGTAACACCTTTTTCTCTTCCTCATTTCACTATATGCGGTACTATATGCACTAAAAGGGAATGGCTGAGGCTAGTTTATGTCACTATCCTGTGGGGGAGGACAAGGGGTACTAAAAATAATGTATAAAAACTAAAGCAGCCTTAAGCCTGCCACATATGAAATCAAAGACATAACCACCAGCTAGTTGGATTACCCTTTGGCTGAAGTACCTTTCCATTCTGAAATAACTGAAGTGTATTTTGTTACAGTTTAAGATCTTGAGGTGCTATAAAGCCTAACAAGAGAAGAAACTGTTCCCTTTGAATTTATTTAACATTTCATAATAAATAAAACAACCAGGCTG
>VWZK01006171.1:9406-25611 GCA_013396935.1 Baryphthengus martii | reverse complement strand
GGTTGGAAAGCTGCAAATTGGAAAAGGACATGAGAGTGTTGATCAATAGCCGATTAAATACGAGTCAGCAGTGTGCCCAGGTGGCCAAGAAGGCCACTGGCATCCTGGCTTGTGTTAGAAACACTGTGGCCAGCAGGAATAGGGACGTGATTGTCCCCCTGTACTTGGCACTGGCGAGGCCACACCTTGAATATTGCATTCAGTTCTGGGCTCCTCACTATAAGAAGGACATGGATGTGCTGGAGCATGTCCAGAGAAGGACAGCGAGGCTCATGAAGGGCCTAGAGCACAAACCCTGCGAGGAGCGGCTGAGGGAGCTGGGGTTGTTCAGTCTGAAGAAAAGAAGGCTGAAGGGAGACCTTCTCACTCTCTGCAACTCCCTGAAAGGGGGTAGGAGTGAGGAGGGGGACAGCCACTTCTCCTTGGGTGGCGTGTGATAGGACCAGAGGTACAGGATGCAAGCTGTGCCAGAGGAGGTTTAGACTGGATGTTAGGAAATATTTCTTCACTGAAAGGGTTATTAAACTTTGGAATAGTTTGCCTGGGGCAGTGGTGGAGTCACCATCCCTGGAAGTATTTAAATGGCGTGTGGACCTGGTGCTCAGGGTCATGGTTTAGTGGTGAGCTTTCAGTGTTTGGTCAAAGGCTGGACTTCATGATCTAGTCTCTTCCAACCAAAGACATTCTGTGATTGCACAGAAAGCTTGGAAGGAAAACACAGTGGAGAACTTAAACATGATGATCGGAAGGGTAACTCTGAAACAAAGCAATCTCTGCAGGAATGAAGGTGAATCCAGAACCAGCTGACACTGGAACATCTGTCCAGTTCATGCTGAACTGAAATTTAAATTCCCAGAAATTCTGCAAATAGCTTAGTTATCTGCTACCTACCAGCAAGAAATGTCTTATGCTCTCCTGCAGCATCCCTTGTAATTCCCTTTGGAGCAAATATGCCGAGAGGACAACAAATGGAGAGCAAGTTCTGGATTGCCATAATGGGAATTTTATGGCTCTGTTCTAACAGTCCGTAGTTACCTCTACGTAAAAGACTTGAGTTTCAGTATACCACCACAACTTTGTAAGGTGTTACTTCTGAAGGAAACTTTTCTTGGGCTATATGATTCTTACTTGGTATAGAAAAGTCAACGATAACATAATCAGCAAGTGTTAACGGAAGGTTTTTGGAACGCTGCACCTCAAAAATTTATACTGCGGGTTAAATATAAACAGAGGTGCCAATACATCAAACAACAGTAAAGCTACTACAGCTATCACTACTTTGTTGCAATACCCAAAATTTTTTTAGAGGTCTCATACATTTTGGTTCATGAATAAACAGAAACCACATCATATTACTGTCGAAGTCTGAAGAGTGACCACAGAGCATCACTGACACCCCGCCACTACTTAAGACACACGCTGTAGAAATGCAACCAACCCATTAGAGCTTAGTGCTTTACGGAGCTGCTAAGCACACAAGTTACCCGCTTCTGAGGAACTCTGAGTTCATGTTCTTCAGTGTGCCCAAAGATGAGGTAATCTTGAACACAGTCTTAACAGCAATTACCAGTCTGGGTCTTTTGTAATCCTAGCCTCAGAGAATCAGCTGTGCATTTCTGCATAAAATTCTAGTTTTATAAAAAATGTTTTAATAGCATTTCAGAAGGCACGTAGGGACTATTTTCACACAGCAGCTTGGAAAGGAAGATTAAAGCAGCTGTAAATTTATTACAAGCCATGAAACAGGCTTCAAACCTGCACCTTCAGGGTGGAAATGACAAATGACTCAAGCTCGCTCAGTACACTCCACCATCTATTTTTGTCCATGCATATTTATGAACAATTCCAGCAGAAAATTGTGTTTTCTGGCCTACATACACTTTTCATACATTCTAGAGACAAGACTATTGTACTGAAAGGAGAAGTATTTCTTAAACTGCCAGTTCAAAAACGAGAGGAAGTGCAAAACTGCTTACTTACCAGTGACTTGGTCAACCAGAATACGAGAAGTAATAATGCGTCCATATTGGGAAAAAAGCTGTTCCAGTTCTTTCTGAGTCATTGTTTTTGGAAGTCCACTAACATACAAATTTGCATCTCTGATAGAAGCTGAACTTGGTCGCGCATAGGAAACCTCAGGAAAAAGAAAGTAAAAGAAACAGAAATCAAATACTTTAAAATCAGTTGAAATAGGACAGTGTCATTTGTTCTGAGACAGACGCATTTAAGAACAGCCAGAAAAGTTACTTCGCAAAGGTAACTTACGTGGGTTTTCTTGGTGCTACCTTCTGTGAAAAACACAGAAGGAATGCAACACAGACCACGCAGGAGAAGCTGACTGTATGAATTCATATGTAATTTAAGGAGCACTTTCAAATAAATAAGCTAGGTACACTCTTCAGCAAGTCTTCGTGGAGAAAGAAGTGTTCTCTGCTAGCTTATTCCAAGATTAAAAAGACAAATTTAGGAAAATGCAAGAACATTTTCCATTCTATTTTAAGTAAAAAAAAAAGCATTAAAAAAACATGAGGAATAAAGATCTCAGTTTGATATCTGGGTGAATCACAGGAAGACAATTCAAATCACTCAGAAGTCTGGAAGTTTTATTTCAAATGCTGTGACCTTTGTACATTTGTTGAACTTACTATCAAATAACACACAATCATTTAGGAGGTCAAGATAAACTTTGCTACATCACTTTTAAAGTCCTAAGAATAGACAGAAGTGGCAATGCAATTTGCATTTTGGCTCTTCTGCCATTTCCCATTTTCGGCAACACAAAAGGTCTCACAATCAAATGCCAAGTAACAACGAGCTTCTCGGGTCATATTAAGATTATCAATTAGAGTCTTCAACCCTGAGACGTGCTACAAAGCCAGCATGTTGAAGAGTTCAGTACCTCCCGCTGAATGAGTCTGTATGAATGGTTTATCCTTATCACAGGAAAAAATATGACAGAATATCCATGCTGGACAAAATGTCAAGGTAAAAAAAGGAGCCTCAAGAAGTGAGATTTATCTACTTACTCTCCCTTCCCTTGCTACAGTGTGGGGCTAGCCAACTTTGGGCAGCTGGAACTCAACTCTAAACGTATCTTTTGCCTAATACTTTGACATATCTTTTCAAATAACCAAGATACCAGGTAGAAAGCCACGGACCCTTTAGCAAAAATGGATTCAGTGTTTTTAAGTGTTAAAAAAAATATCAACCAGACAAAAAGAAAAAAATACTCAACTAAATTCAAAAAAAGTATTCCTCACATCAGCTCATAGCAGGAATCTCCTGTGTGACTTTGGATAAATCTTTCCTTGTCAGCTTCCCATGTCACACAGACCTCTTCTGTAATTCAATCACATACACTGACAATGGGCATTCTGGTAAGTTAGAAAGTTCTTTCACTTTGTGTTTTTAATATACAGTGTGAACAGAATGTAGTAGTTCATCTTGTAGACTACCTGAAAATTAACAGATTAGATTTTCTATTTTGACTTCAGTTTTGCCATTCAACCAAGTCAACACATGATTACTACTGGAAGATAACATCAACTACAACTAGTCAGACTCACACAGCAGAAAAGCGTTCAGGACTTAAGTGCCTGTAACCTGCCATGGAAAGTCTACAATTATCAAAATTGTACTAGTGAAAAGTGATTATGGCCATTTTGCAGCATTACAAGCAATTTATCCACATACTATGTAGCACCACTTTAAAATATGGCAATGATGGAAACTTTTAAAACTACTGGAAACAAGACACCAGATAATAAATGTTACAGGAACAGCAGTCATGTTTCTGCATGCGACAATACTTCATTTCCAAGGGCTTTTCTCAAGGCAGATGAGAAGTTTACCATCTGGTCCTTTAAGAAAGACAAATACATAATTCTGATTCCTCAAAACCTGCTACAGTAGGTTCAATGCTTGAGTCCAAATCTTATCAGCAATATTAACTCTTTCAGAAGAAGAAAGGAAAGGAGATACCCTACTGTTGTACCATTTTGCTGTTTTGTTTTACTAACTGTGCCCTTTCTTTAGAATCACAGAATGGTAGGGGTTGGAAGGGACCTCTGGAGATGGAGTCCAGCCTCCCCTGTCAGAGTAGGATCACCTAGGTCAGGCCATATAGGAACATATCCAGATGGGTTTTGAAAGTCTCTTCAGGAGACTCCACAACCTCTCTGGGCAGCCTGTTCCAGGCTCCGTAACCCTCACAGTAAAGAAGTTTTTCCTCATATTGAGGTGGAACTTCCTGTCTTCCAGTTTGTGACCATTGCCCCCCATCCTATCACAGGGCACCACTGTCAAGGGACTGGTCCTTTCTACTTGACACTCATCCTTCAGATATTTGAAAACACAGAAGAGTATTTAGATTTAGATGCAAAGTTATGGACAAGTACCAGCAGTGGAACTCCAGAAAGAAAGGTGAGAGGAAAGCACGATATTGCAAGACAAAGAGAAGAAGAATCAGAGTACAGCTGTTGTAGATTGCCAGGTCAAGTGACTGATTTTGCCAGTCCTGTGCTGAAGGGTTTAACACAAAGGTTTTTTTAAAACAGGTCTTTTTCCTGAAATGGTATATCTACCAGTATACAACCATGCAGTCAAAGCCCAACGTTTCCAAGTGGTGTTCTAAACCGTACTTTTTATTCTTCATATACAACCCACATAGTACATACATCCATAGTGAAAGAACAGCTTCTAGATCTTGAGTCATTCTCCTTATCTTCTACAGACAAAAGTATACAGCTATGATACTTCCAGGTGCACAGAGCCTGAGAGGTAATGTGCAGAGATAAAACAGAGTAAAGCCTGCCTGCATCTAACAAAGAAGCAGCAAGGGTAGTAATGGCCACCCAAGAGGCAGAAAAATGCAACAGCTAAGGAATCAAAGGACCTGCCCACTTGGCTGAGTTTCTTTAAGAAATAAAAGCTCCATGCCACACTAGACAGGTTGACCTTAAGGTGACCCAAGGCCAGAGAATGAAGACAGACTACCTTGGAGACAGGACTAGACGCAACAAAATCTTGCATTATCAAAAACAAGCAGTTCTTAACAGATAAGTTGATGTCTGTTTTTTAATAAAAGCAAAACCTTCCAACACCCAAACATAGTTCTTCACAGTAGGAGGGCACAAAGTCCATTTCGTCACTGAACACAATGAACTGTTACCAATGTGAAGTGTTACATCAATGGAAGCAGAAGAGGACAGGCACTACTTATAGATAAATGAGATTAAGAAAGATGTATAGTATTATTTAATCAGACAAGCTTTTCTTTCCATATGAATTTGGTGAGGAATTCTGGAGAGAAGTCAGAATCCCTGAGAGTGACTGTCAACTAAGGAAAGAAGAAAAACCGTGACTCATCTTTGTATTTAACAAGAAAGCTATGTGACTCTGGTCAGACAACATTTCACTACTGAGCAACTAAAAACCACCCATGGTTTGCTGAAGATTAAGGAGGTATTGTGGACTTCATGTTAGCTCTGAATTCAGATAAATACTCGTTATTAAGATGTTTTCTAAGCATGCATGCTTGCAAGCTCTTAGAACAGGGGTTGCAGAATGTAAGCCTCAAATCTCTTTCAAATAGGATAAAAGTTATCTGTATGAATAGAAGGTATCAAAGGCCTGCCAAAACCCTTAAGCCATACTTTATGGGGCTAATTTCCTAGTCTCCAAACTATACAGACTTTGCTCTAAAAATAGTACTATAGGTGTTAATAGATTAAATAGCTCCATTTTCTAAGAAATCTAATGCAGTAATTGCACTTTCCATCCAGCCACCCACTGCTAATTGTCAAAGTTGTTCTGATTCAGCACATTAGATAGAACAAAATTGAGGAGTTGCAATGTAAGCCTAAATAAGAAAGTTGTGTTCTTTATGAAGACAGAAAGACACAAACAACAACCAAAAAAGCCTAACCTCAATTAAGTGACCTGTATGGTGAAAATTTAATACGTAAAACTTCTCTCCTGGTCAGTGATGCTAAGGTAGGCTAGAATACTAAACACTGCAAATAACTAATTCTCATCTGCCTTATCTGCAGTTTAAGCTCAGTAGGGCTGAGAACAAAACAAAAAATTCTCCCTAACATCACCCTGACAGACCTCCCTGATTACCACAGACCAGAAGCACAGGCATTGATATTATAANAACCCTGACAATTCTATGATTCTATGGTTCCATAATTCTGACAAAACACACCGCTAGAACAGCTTTACAGGTCTGGAAAAGTCATTGATGTCCCTGCTCACCATCTCCAGTCATTGATATCTTCAAGCCAAACTTTCATCTTGGCAAGGAGGAAATCAAGCAAAGGTGTCTGGGGACCTGCTTGTATGAAAAAGGGATTAAACTCCAACATACAGCCAATGCATACAGGATGTCAAATCAAGAATATGTAAGTGATGTCCAATCATACACTGACGAGGTTAGGAAAGCTAAACCCCATTTGGATTTGAATTTGGTGAGAGATCTGAAGGGCAACAAAAAAGAACTGTACAAACAAACTGGCAGCAAAAGGAAGACTGGAAAAGCATAAACTCACTGATGAACAGGGCAGGGAAACTGCTGACCACAGACACAAAAGGACGGGACATTTAGTACTTTAATTGCCTCAGCCTTTACCAGTGAAACTGCCCTTTGGGGATCCTAAGCCCACGAGAGAGTAGTAAGTCTGGAGCAGGGAACACTCACCCTCTATGAAGGAGGATCACACGAAGGAATATTTAAACTGCACAGAGAAAATTCCATGGAGCCTGAAGGTTGCATGCACAAGTGCTGAGGAAGCTAATGGATGTCACTGCAAGGCAATTCTTGGTTGTCTTTGAAAGGTCATGGGGAACAGAGGAGGTTTCTGAGTGGGAAGAAGCAAGTATAACCCATCTTCAAGAGCAGCAAGAAACCTTGTGCTTCAGGTAACTACAGGACAGTAAATCTCAACTCTCAATCCCTCAGAAAGTGATTGAGGAACTAGTCACGAAAATCTCGTCCAATCACATAAATGACAAGAAGGAGAATAAAACAGTCAGCAGGGATTTAAAAGGAGAAATCACATCTAACCAACCTAATAGTCTCCTACAATGACACGACTGCTTTAGTAGACAAGGGGAAAGTAGCAGATGTTGTTTATCTCCGCTTTAGTAAATCTCACACCGTCTCCTATGATATTCCCACAAAGTGCACATTAAGTACACCTATATGTACTTAAGCACATACTAGAAAGTATTAAGCAAATATTAGTTAAGTGGGGCAGTGATGTAGACTGAAATCTGGCTGAACTGCCAGGCTCTATGGGTTGTGAACAGTGGCGTTAAGTCCAGCTGGAGGGTAGTCGCTGGCATCCATCAATACTGGATTCCAACACTGATTAACATCTTCACTAGTGATCTGGATGATGGGGCAGCATATAGAAACTTCAGAGACGACAGAAAATTTGGAGGAGTGGCTGACAGGTCAGGGTTGTGCTGCCATCCAGAGAGACCTCAACAGACTGGAGAACTGGGCAAACAGAAACCTCAAAGAAATTTAACAGAAAAAGCAGAGTCCTCCACCTGGGGAGAAATATTCCCATGTAACAGTATGCTGGTAGCCAACTGGATGAAAAGCAGCTTGGCACTTGGAGTCCTGGTAGATACCAAGCTGTCATAAGTCAGCTGAATGTACCCTTGCAAGACGGCCAAGAGTCACCTGGGCTGCACTAGTAGAAATATCACATTACCAGCAGGTCAAGAGAGGTGGATCCTTCCTCACTACTCAGCAGAGCTGAGACACTTGTGGTGGGGTGCCTCCAGCTCTGTGATCCCCAATACAATATATATTTACACTAAAGTGAGTCCAGTAAAGGGTCACAAAAATGATTAAGGGATTAGAGCATCTCCAATGAACAGAAAGGCTGGGAGTGCAGAGATTCTTCAATTCGGAGAAAAGACAGCTCAGCTGGATCATAGCCGAAAAATCTTTTCATGGTAAAAAGACGGTCAAGCATTGAAAGAAGTTACTCAGAGTGTAGGTAGAGTCTAATCCAGGAGATGTTCAAAATCCAACTGGACACATACCTGAGCAACCTGCTTATGGTGAACTTGCTCTGAGTAAAGTTGTACTAGAGACCTCTGGAAGTGCCATCAGTCTATTCTGTGACTCTGCAGCAACATATAACAAATCTTAAGGAAATTCTTTGCAGTGAACCTCCAGAGTCTGGAGATAACTCAATTCACTTGAAAGTAACAAAACCAGGACAGAGGATTCCCACTCAGTTTTTTGTACAAAACTAGTCACTTCCCCCTAATTCCTTCCAAGAACAACTATATTCCAGAGCAGAATTCACACGCTGACACATACTAACACAAATAAACTCACTCTGAGCCCCTCAGAAGGGAGATATACAAAAGGAGGATTTGTGGACTTACTCCAAATTTCCCTTACAGTACAGAACCGCTATCTGTCAAGATATAGAACAGTAGCTGTGGAAAAAAAACTCCTCTCACTTTGTCAAATGAGCATGAATTCTTTCGTAGTGACAGCTGATCCAGTGATGCCTCTGGCCAATGCCCTAGCTGGTAAATGCCATTTGGAATGGAGTTTGACATGCATTCAAGGCCCATACTGAATGAAATTTAAAGAAAGCAAGTAAATGAAAGCAGCAAGCTTCAGCCAGTACATGCTGCCATTACAAGCTCAGTTTCTGTGTCATCCACTTTATTTTTCACATCAAAGAACATGCCCTGATCACAAATTACCCTATAAGCAAAGTATCCCAGTGACTGCTCCTGTATCCTAACTGATGCATACTAGAATCCAGGTAGATTTGTCACTGGAGTAACATATCAAACTGAAATCAGTACTTCCTCAGCAACAACCAAACACTATCTCCAGCCAGCTTGCTAAGGACCAGAAGTCCTGGCGAGGCAAGAAGTCTGAAAGAAACACGGAACTTCAGAAACGCAATGTAATTAACTTTCACTTTCTTTGGCAAAACATTACTAGTGATCTGTGATTACTACGAGTCAGAAAAACACACACCACAAAATATTACTTGCTTTTTAAGGGAACTCATTTCCAGGCAAAAAGAAGCTCTCCTGGAGCAACAGATACACAGTTTCTATTCATGACTGAGGTCAAAATCCAGCTACTTCATTTACGATACTGTCACGGNACGGGGACTGTACCTGCCACAGATACAGATTTTGATCAGAGACCTCCCAGATTCCATTCCCTATCTGTATGCATCCTGTCAGATTGCTCTTTCAGAAATTACTTGCCAATCCAGAATTCACCAGTTCTAGATTCAGTCTCCTCAAACAACTTATATGTGCACTGAATTAACAGTAGTGCTAAAATATTACTTCCACAGCTACTTCTAAAGGTGAATATTAATAGATAAACCTTAAGGTTATGCAATGTCAAAACCACTGAACACAATGCAAGCGCAGACACAGCTAGAAAGCCTACAGTTTTAAATATTTAATGACAACACACACCATACGACTTTGCACAGCTACTCTAGAGACACCAATTTAAAAACAGTTTTGCTGGAATTTTCCACTGCAGTTAGTAGGAAAGACACTTGTTTCTAGAAATGCAAGCACTACACTATCAAATCCAAGTACTTTCACTGCTTTATTTCATTTCTTATTATCAAGATGAGCTGATTGACAATTTTCAAGTCAAAACTGAGTGTTAGCATGTTAAAGAAGTTGCCAAAATGAACAGAGATCCAGTCCCTACAAATTAATGTTTCAGTTTCTTACTGTCTCCTACTGTCTTTAGACACCTTAGCATCATATCTCTATTTTTTTAAAAAAAATCTTACAGCATATCAGCAATACAGAGGGCAAATAGTGGTTTTATTACCTGCAAGAACTTTAAGAAAAAGTGATATTAAATTTTAAATATCTTTAGTTAAGGTATTGTTATAAGTCTTTAAATCTGAAATCTTTAAATGTTAAAACCAGGATTTTAATAAATATTTAAATTCAGTAACTTCCAGTGTACACGTTCAGCTTACAGAACTATTTGCCTTATGGATAGTATTCAGTTATTTTAAAATGCATATTTCAGTGAAAAAAAATCCAATTAAAAAATCCAAATAAGCTACCACCCAGCCTGTGCAGATTAAAATGGGTTAAGCCTTCCCACAAGGGAAAACATTAGGAATATATCAGCCCCCTTGACAAGCACAATAAAAACAAGGACATACTATTTTGGTTCTGTTACAGCAATGTTCTTAGAGACCAGTGTGCCAGGCAAGTGTTCTTAACTTGCACTTAATATGAGACACCATGTCTCAAGAACTCTTCTTCTTAATTCGATTTCTAGTAACAAGATGCTGCAGCACACAGCAGAGACCAGGTCTCAGCTGTCACTACCCAGTGACAGGTTGTTGTTTGAAACAGAAGCACACTGCTGTATATTCATAGAATTTACTTTGCTCCAAACAAAGCTGGAAGACTATTTTTTCTGAGTATACATAATACTGCCTCATTAAATACTTGTATGTTGTGCAGTGTTTAAGCTCATGGTGCAAATATAAACTCAACATGAGTATGAGTTGGAGGTAAAAAAAAACACAGGGGTGTGTTTTTGAAAACTAAGAAAAGATCTCTCCGTAGGCAACTTCCACTGAAAGTGAAGTCTCTTCCAGCTTTTGATAAGAACTGCTCACAGCAAGGTCTTCCACCTTTACATACTTGCCGTCTTTATTCTTGAGCATGTTAGTGCACATTATGGACATTGGATGTAAGTGTCTGAGGCCTCCACCAATTTTCAGATTATTTACGGGATAGAGAGGAGCATCACTGATATAACAGGGAGTACTAGAACTCAAACATTTTTTACTTTCATTTCTCTTTGACCATGCTTCTGTATCCAACTCAGTCAGGAAGCAACTGACGCAGCCACTGGTGCTACTCCCCTGCAGTACAGCCATGGTCACCCTGCTTTCCTGCACACTGTGGGTCTAAGGCCACAGCTCCACAATAAAGCTAGGAATTTGAGTCAGCTGCTCAGGTCATTTGGATGAGCATTACATCTTAAGGAAAAAAATCTAGTTTTAATTCTAGCTTTAACTCCCAGCTCAGCATTTTAATCCAGTCTTCTCTCTCATCTTTATAATTTCCTCAGAATGGGACATGGTTTAGTCATTAAAGCTTAGGCAGCAGCAAATTCAGCACAAAGTAAGCTTTAAGAGGAACTCAGACTATGAGTAGGTATTGTTTGGATGAGAAGAATGAATGCCTTAGGACACCAGAGACACATTAAAGACAACCAGACTAAGAAGCCAAGAAAACCCGTTAATTGTTTGAGAAAATCCACACATCTTGTGATGAAATGCTTTGTAAGAATGCACACGATTTTCCACTCTGGGAAGCATTTTTTTCCCAGTACTATTCCCAAGGTTATCTTGAAATGAAGCATCAAAATAACTCCTTACGAAGCCAAGACCTTTTCCCATATGCTGAAGAGTTGCTAGGTAAAGCACCTAAGCACTCATGTTGACAAGGTCAGATGAAGCCCTTCCCTCTTCCCATAAAGGCTGCCACTATGCCATGAATTTTCTAATAAAATATGGCCAGTTCTCACAACTAGGCAGGAGCAATAATAGTTAATAATGGTATCAAATCCAATACACACAGTAATAACAGGTCTGACGAGAGCTACAGTTTCAGAACAGACTTTAAATGGGCCTTTTCCCTCCTCCATCCTATGCTCAAAGCACCTACCTTTGGATTCAAGAAGCCTTGATTCTAGCTCAGTATCACATCCTTGGATAACACTCATTTGGAAAAGCAGTGGTCACAATGTTGGAAAGCAACATCCTTACAGGATTTCAGGTGTCACTGTGTACCAGTTCCCAGCAGCTAAAGTTGCTCCAGATAGATTTACACTCTCGGTTTTCTTACAAGCCAGAGAAAACTAACACCTAGAGTTCATTGTGTGTCTGACAACAGGGCCTGCAAGCCACAGCAGGTTTGAGTAGTGGAGGTGGTGCAGTTACATCAGCAGCCCTGTTCTGACCTTCAGTAGCTATCAGAAAACAATCCCTTGTTCCACAGCTCTCATGAGGAACACTGCTTCTAAAAAAAGTTTCTTCCAATTAATAAGAGATTTTTTTCTGCAGGCAACTATTTCAAAGGTATCTGAATTTACTTCACTTAAGAGTTGCAAATTTGTGACTTAGCCAGCCAGCAAGGACAGATCAAGTTGATCTTGCACATACATACACTATTCTGATATCTTTTATGTCTGTATGGTTTTATCAGATCTCTGAAAATATTCTTTGGAAACATCAATGACAGATTAAGAACATGCCTTATGAGTCTTAAAACACAAAAATACTGAAGTCCTTTAGAATATTTCATGGCTATATTCTTGAAAAAAACCCAACATCAAAGCTGTGACCAAAGCCACAGTGAAAGGATCTTCACAGAGCATGCCACAGTACCAGATGAGGACAATTCCAACATTACAAAAAACCAGCAGATTTCCTAAATTTGTTTTTAGCCTTACTTAGGCTAGGATCCAAGTGTAAAATGGTAGTACAATGTATCTAGAACACTCCCAGTTTATGCAAAAGCAGCATTTGTGTTCACAGAGAGGTTGAGAGAGAGGGAGCAATCAAGCCAGAGTACACCTCTATGCAATTGTTACCATGTTCTGTGAGGATGGCTCAATGAATTTTTGATTGTGTCCACAGAGATTTACCTTATAAAAGGTGAACTGACTCTCCTCTCTGTTTCCAGCTCTAAGCACTGATGAAGGCAAAAGGGCCTCTACTGCAAAGGTCAAGATCAGAAAGGTCCAGTGTGATGACTATGCTGGATATGCTCTGAACTGCTATTAGAATTTAATTTTGTAATCTTCTGGTAATTCTAAACACATGTACTCTACTGTAAGCAAAGAGTTGGTGAGGACAACAACTCAAATACAGTATTCACACATCTGCTGGCTAGCTCTTCTCCAACTTTGACATTTCACTTCATCTCTAGTTGGCAGCTTCAGTTCCTAGCTCTTGATGCTGTTCCTTTTTTTGTGTGTGTGTTTTGTGGTGATTTTAGCTCTTCTGTTTCTCTTTCCTAGATTCAAGGTCTACATATTTACATTATACCAGCACTCTCATGTATCAGCCTTTCTCCAGGAAAATTTAGATTTATGACCAGGTTTTATATGGCTGAGAGGAAAAGCACCAGGAGTCTTCCTTAGGATGAAGCAGTATTCTGCTCAAAACAGGAAAACCTCATAAAACTGCTGCTGTATTCCACAAAGGAATGCCAGAAACAGGCTTTCACAAGACTTAGTCTGAAGCAGATAGTTTAGGCAAAATATCACTCGGTGAACAGAAGTAACAGTACATATAGGTTAGAAACAGAAACCAACTGGAAATTCTGCTACTGACAACAACAGAAAAAGGTCTTCCCAAAAGTGCTCAAGATAGTACAACAGTTTACCTGTATTATCAGAGGAGGAAGACAAAGTTCACTGACCCACTTTGTACACTAACACAGGGATGCTGCTGGATGTACAATCACAGAATAGCAATTCTTCTGTTTTGCCTTTAAAAGGAGTAACATGGAAGAGCATTTTTAAATTTGCAGTAATAGCTAACCTTGTCTCTTTAAAAATAAGAAATACTTTTCTTTGTACTTAAGTTCTAAGGTAAGACAAGAAACAAAAGAAGATCCAGTCTCTAAACATTTTCACTTTCCTACTTCTTACTATCTGATATGATAGTCTCAGTCCCCCATACTTTGTATTCCTGGTTCTGATTTGATGAATACTCTCACTTCACTCATAACCAACTAGTGAGTAACATCACAAATTTCAGACACTTCCAATACACTATTTCATACTTCAGAGGACAATAGTACACAGGATAATATTCTGGCCTTCACAGGAAAACTATGAACAAGAACAAAATCTCAAAATAGCAGACTCCAACTCTCCTTCTGTTTCTGAAGTTAAGTTGAAGCTGTTCATAAGCTTCCCCTTCTGAAAGAAACAAGTACACTTCACCTCGTCTATCTTGTGTCTAGGGAGCTGCTATTGCTGACAGAGGCACTGGAAATCACATCCCTTGGGTCTCTCCTGCATTATTAATTTATTTCAGGAAAAACTATTACTGCATGGATGAAAGACACCGTCAATACTTAATTAATATGTTAAAAAACTTGAACAGCACTAGCTTAATAGAGGTCAATTTGTCTCAAGACTTCCATAATTTCAAAAATAGGTGCAGCCATATTTTACAATAGCAAAAACATTGTTACAGAGAAAGTGTTTGGATCCAGAAAAATAAGTCAGTCAGATTTCTATACCTGGCACTTGCAGCATTTTGGACCCATGCATAAAGCCATGTTGTACTTAAAGGACTTTGAACAGCATGGGGAGGGCAGAGAATGGGAAGATGCATCCACTTCAGTAGTAAAAAGCAGTTAAAGCCAACAAAACCTAAGAGCTTGGCTTGCAGCCTTCCTTCAGTGCCATACATTATTGCTGGCCCCTTCTGACACAGAAATGGAGATGTTAGAACCCCCACGTGCAGGCTCAGAAAGGACCCTACTGGCCACAAATCTGCTCAGCAGCCTTAGGGTGAGCTGCTTAACTTCGGATCCAAACAGAAGACAAGATATGTGGCTGTTGAAGGCGAGACCACCACACTTTGCAGTTCAGTCAGACAGGCAGTGTTAATTGCCTCACAAGGATTAAGCATTAATGAACAACTGTGTGGCCATAATGTGGTTTATAGGAAGTGTGTGCAATTTGTATTCAGAAGTGAATCCTCCTCTCAATATTACTGGCAACATGAAAAAACAAGCAGCCAGCTTAAGCAGGTTAAGTAACATTCAAAGTCTGAACAGATTTGAATCTCAGTGAAGAACAAACTTTACCTGGGGCTGAAGAGGCATGTGTGGGGTGGAGAGGGGGTTTAAAATGGAAATGCTGTCAAAGCCGTAACAGTAACACAGTTAAAAGATTCTATAATTACCATTTATGTAACTCCTGAAGAAATTTAAGGAAAAAAACACCTTTACCTTTCCTCTAAGACAAATTGTTCTTCTGCTTCAGATCTGCTAGAGCACTTCCATTTTACCTTGAGAATACAGTTCAAAAGTATTAAATTACCCTGTCAAGACCACTAAATGGTCTGGCACCATGCCTCCTCTCTAAATCTTTGCTGATTGACAGCATCAGTAAAACTGACTAGCTTTAACTAAACCACCAAATAGGATCCCCCTTTGACACTCACTAGATCAATGTTCTTTAGTGCTGGAAAAAAAAAAAATTAAGGTGGTAAGGAGGGTTTCTCACTTTCACAGCTCACTTCCATCTTTAATAGACTCTTTACAGAACTTGTATTTCATTGCTCCCTAGGGATATTATTTAATCAAAAATTCACTACAAAAAGTGTCTACCAAAATTTTCCTCTACAAGTATCAATGGAGAAAATGAGAACAATCTCAACCTTCTACCTGTTGCATCAACTCAAAAATCCAACTAGTATGTTTCCTTATTCAGCATTTTGTTATTTTCCATTAAGTACACAACATTCTCAAGAGTACTACGACAGGCGTAAGTTCAAAAGGGTGGAGATCTTCAGCAGTTAAGTTAGATAATTCCTTTAAAAAAATTAATATTATCATAAACCTAAGGAATGGTTCAAGGCACCAAGTGAAACTGCATTGCATAAAGCCAAGTTTTAAGGACACTGCCACAGAGGATACTCATGAAATTGCAGCATATCCCTCACTTCAAATCTTCCTTTGGCTCTACGGCAGCATTTTGGGCATTTGTAAAGATGATAGTTCAGTATTCAGTCTTCTACTGAAGTAATAATTAGCTTTTCTCATTACACAGCTTCCTATAGTAGGGCAGTTAACTAGGTGATGACAACAATGCAGGACATCTGTGCTTGCAGACAAAGAATTTGTCAAACCACTTCAACAGCAACTTGGCAGAATGTTACATTAAGCCTTTTTTTTAATATATGCAAAGCTATAAAGGAGTGGGAAGAAAACCTACAGATTTAATACTTCAGATAAAATATTTCTTAAATCTCTATTCCCCTGGCAGGTGATAATTACCCATGTAAACACCCTAATAGTCAGAAGAACTCAAGAGGAGGAAACCTTACCAAATCTGATTTTTAAGCAGCACTAGGTTAGGAGAATACAGCTAGATAATCAATTCTATCACAAAAAAAAAA
>VWZK01006168.1:0-11506 GCA_013396935.1 Baryphthengus martii | reverse complement strand
CTTCAGAGGTCCCTTCCAACACAAACCATGATTCTATGATTCTGTGTAGATAAGAAGTAACATCTTACAACCCTTCAGTTGCTGGGCACCCCATGTTCGTGCAGCATTGGATGGAGCCCTGGTGGATTTTCCCATAGAATTCTGCGCAGAGCAAATCCTGAAACTCTCTCTTTTAGTCAGCTGAGGTTGTGTATAACTTCCTTAGAAGAAAACAACTCTGTTCCTGAAAGGTATTCTTACAAGAACTCCTTACCTCATTGTTAGAGAAGGGCAATGTCAACCAGAAGGTATAATTGGGGTGTCAAGTGGGTGATGTTCAAAGGCTCCTCTACCACCATGTGTGGGTTGGATCCATCCCACAGCAGTGAAAGATGTGCAGCACAGCATAGGGCAACACGACACAGGACAGCACAACCCGAAGGCCACTCTAAGTGTCTGCCCAGGTTAGCTGTGGTGTGGGTCACTGACTCCTGATAAGCTCCTAGTCAAGATCAATGCAGTGTACTGACCTCCTCTGTCTGCCTTCAATATATGTGCCACAATACGGCACTGAAGGTTTTTTTTGGGTTTTGCGAGCCTTTCTGTCTCCTCAACTCTATGTACAGTGACTTCAGATATATCCCTCTGCTTTTGAGTATATCTGACTTTATCGCCTGCTCCATGTCCATGTGCCAGGTCATGCAGACCCTGAATAAAATCTAACTCTTCTTACTGCTCTCCATGTATGTCAAGGTTTGGCTAACAGAAATACAGAGGTATAACCTGCTACAAATGACAGCTAAGGGACATATATAAGAGTACGCAGCACATCATGTTATGGAAGAGAAGCTGGGTAAAGGTAGAGGATCCAATTAGACAGAGATATGATCAGAATGACAAAAGAATTTCATTTTTAAAACTGTTTTTTTTTTTTCTGTTTCAGTAGACCACATGTAAACTTTTCTACATCTACAGTCCCCTTGAAAGGAATTGTGTCTTCAGTAACTTTATTAGACTAATCTTTGAATTTGCATGGAGACATGCTGGTGTCAGTTTGACAAAGTGTAGTTTGATTTGACACTATTCAAAGCTTTCTTCTTCCAAGAATGGATGAGGAAAACTCAGGAAAAGGTTTGAAAGCAGAGATGAAATTATATTTATATTTACTAGCACTAGTGAATAGTTGATTTACTAACAGGGAAAAAAAATATTAACAGATATATTTTTCTTCATTATGTGTATAATAAAGTTCTTTTCTTCCCTTTTGTAACAATAGTAAATGACGATTTGCATTCTGGGTAGAGTCTTCTCTTGGGGAAATAGCAGAAGCCTAGACCAACAATCCCTAAGCCCCAAACCTTGTTAAATGCAGTTTCATTCCTGGGGAGACAATGCACTGATTGCTTCCTGAGAAGCAGTCTCATTGCTTGCTCCATCCAGTCCTATTACTGAAGGCCTAATTACATCTATTATACTGTTCAGTTTCACAGACAGCTGTTGAGGAGATGAGGACGTGAAAGGAGGAGGGTCCTGGAACAGGGAAGAGAGGGAGGAGAAGTAAAAATCGAAGTGAATGGCAGAAAGAAAGCCCACAAGCTTCAACTACTGAGAAATGAACTGATGACTGAACTGACTACTACGTGAGATTATACCTAAACTACCAAATGTGTTACTGTAACAAGACAAAATGAAGATTATTCCAATTTTGCATCATTGCCTAGGCAAGAGAGAACCAATTACTGTGTCAAAATCCCAAGTAGCGGAGTTCAAAAGCTTCATAAGGCCTTAGCTCTACCAAATAAACCTTAGTATGAAAGAGAAAAGAAGAGGTGGGCAAGGGAAGTGAAACATTTTTTAACAATGTAAAGTTTCATTTACATTCCAAGCTGCCAAAAGCCCTTCCCAGATCTCTTTTTCTCAATATAATGCAAACATCACATGCCATATTATGCTTTTGTGTAGCCTAGATTGACAGTTATCATGGCCTAAAACAGCTCAAAATGGGAGGAGGGGTGGGAGGGGGAAAGAGACTCATTATTTTTAGATGGTTTTACTTTTCCCATAGGATTCCCATAGATCCTACTTAGCAGCAACTAATTCCAGCACTGATTAAGTGGGAAATACACAGAATCTCAAAAGGTCAAACCTATAATCAGCTGCCCTAAGGGGTTGACATGGAAAATTTCTTAATCCAAGTTCAGTTTATTGCAATCTTATGACAACGTGCAGCCAGTGATACACATGGAGGGAAAGAAGGAACACTCCTAATAAGATGCCTCAGCACTACAATATTTTGTCTTATTTGGGGTTTTGGTCAGGATTTCCATTATTTTTTCCATTCAATCTCTGCATCTTGATTATTTGTTTTCCTGCTCTTGAGGGAGGTATATTTAAATAAGCTAAATGTGCATGGAACTTACAAACTCCTTAACTCCCAAGTTAATCTACAGAGCAAGCAGGGAGACAACAAGGAAGAAAATAGAAGGGAAAATAGAAACAAATTATTTAATAAAACCCTTATTTTTATTTGGGTAAAAACAAGTTCTTGAATAAACATTACTTCCGTACATGTGCATTATGACAAAAATGAAGTATATTCAATCAAATTATGGAGAAGGCCTTTTGATAAGGGTGTATGGTAATAGGACAAGAGGCAGTGGTTTTAAACTAGTACAGGGTAGGTTTAGATTAGACATTAGGAAGAAATTCTTTACTATAAGCATGGTGAAACATTGAACAGGTTGCCCAGAGAAGTTGTGGATGTCTCATCCCTAGAAGTACATAAGACCAGGCTGGATGAGCAACCTGGTCTAGTGGGAGGTGTCCCTGCCCATGGCAGGGAGGGTGGAACTAAATGATCTTTAAGGTCCTTTCCAACTCAAGCCATTCTATGATTATTTGGTTATTTCCAAATGGTCTCTATTTGGATACTGCTTCACATCTTATGAATTATTTATGCACGCCTGCAAAGCACAGCCTGATTCATATACTCTGGAAGCAAAGGAGACACATTCTTTTTCAACAGGATTTGAATATCTCAAATGAACATACAACTTAAACCACAGCAAATCTGTCAGCAGGATTTTGTTGTTTGGTTTGGTTTACAGTGTATAGCCTACATTTCTGGACTGGCCATAGATACAAGCTAAGTAGGTGACTGCTTACATTGTCAAAATTCAGGGGTCAGAAAAGAGCGATGGCTCCACTACTTATATTTCCTATGCCAGGGCTGGGAAAAACTGGAGAGAAAATTGTCATGGCTTTGAGAAATTCTAGGGAACTAGAGTTCTGCATCCTCACCTAACCCTAAACTAGCCGAACCCAGTACAGGAAGCTGCTTACTGGGGGAAAAGCATCATTTCACTCCATTTGGAATCTAACTAATTATTTTTTTTAATGTAAATTTTCTAACCTGTGCAAATGTATCCTGAATTTCTTACACGTATCTATTTGCATATATTTACATATTCCAAATCCTGTTGCTTGATTGTAAGTAAATTTATTTTCATATGAATCTTTATGCCACAACATCTGAAACCCTAGCCTCGAAAACAAATATCTTTCAGTGGACAGGAAGACACTCAAAATCTTCATTTTGTTTTGGATTTCCATTTTGGATTTTTCTAGGTCTTTGCAATATGCGTTTGTTCCAAGATACATATTGAGTATAATGTGTCAGATGTATCTCTCTGGCTAGATACCCTTTGTACAAAATTATGTAGCATTTGTCATTTCCAAAGGCTAGGTTTTTGATTTCTGCTTTTGGACCTCAATGTGGTTTATTTATTTGGAAAGACAAGTGTTTGTGCTGGAAGTCCCCTCTATATTGATGTGTTTGATTACTTGTTTCTGGGGCTTTGCTGTTGTTTCAGGGTTAATTTTCACAAGAAGCTGGGAGGGACCACAGTCAGAATAGTCAATCAAACCAGCCAATGGTATATTCAGTACAATACTGATGTCATGCCCACTACATAAGGGGCAGGGAGCTGGGATGGGGAAGTGCACAATTTGAGCAGGTAACATGGGCAACTGGCTGGGCTGTGTTGTGACAGCGAGTTCTGGGTGGTGAGCAGTTGCATTGGATATGACTCATTTTACATATTATTTCATTAGTATTATTGTTCTTACTGTTTCTTCTTCTCTCTGCCTTATCCTAGTAAACTCCCCTTATCTCAGATATCAGGGTTTTACCTTCGTCTCCCAATTCTCCTTCCCATCCCACCAGAAATTGGAGGAAAGAGTGTGTGAGTGGCTGCGGGGAGCTTAGATGACAGCTGGGATTAAACCACAACACATCCCTATCCCCATCTTTTCTGTGAGACAAGAGAAAGACAATTTTGCGAACAGGCTTACCACATGAATGTGTTATAACCTGAGATTAACCTTTTAGACAACGAGATGTCATGACAAACTTTGTACTCCACTGAAGACTCCTGTTTGGAAGTTGAACGCTGGATCCAGGACCAGTGATCTCTCTTACCATAGACACCCCCTCTTGCACACACACACACCCACCCCTTGCCTTTCCTAAGTAATGCAAGGCCTACTTTGCTTTCTTAACAAAGCTGCAAACATTAGGTAGATATAATTGTGAGAGGGCCAACACATACAGTATATCTGTTCTACAGAAATCTCCCATTAAAGCTGATATTTATGTACGGACCTTGAGTATCACCTCACCTTAATTCACACAGAGGGGATTTGCAAATCTTAGTAACTCCCCTTTCCCCACAAGTGGGATGCATCAAGTGGTCATAAAGCACAGGTAGGCCATTTGACACACTGTCCTATCAGTATGATGGACCTATAGTACAAATGAAAATCAAACTCTCAGAATTGAACACAGAAGTAATCATCAGCTCTTCCTGTAATGAAAATCAAACCACATTCAAACTCCTTTTAGGATGTGGAAACATTTACCACTTCAGTTTAGCTCTTCTCATTATGGTCCTGGCTAGGTTTGTCTATGGTCAGGAAGTACGCTTCATACATTACTGTGGAAATATTAAATACCTACCTTGCATGTTCATTTTACATTTTCATCTTGCACTTCATGACCACTGTGCATTTATCTCACATCTCCACTTAAGTAACTTTATAATTCTACCATTGTGATTAAGCATCGTTTCATACTCATATTATGTAGGCACAAGTAGAAGAATAACCTCATTATCACTTCAACTTATATATGACTTCCTTACATAGCTCCAGCAAGGTCAAGAAATTTAGGACTTTAGGACTGTAAAGTCTTTCTTTCTCCAAAGCCACTCAGACGAGCAAGGGCCAGAGATGCTTGGAAGGCCACAGCTATAGAATTCTGGTGATTATGTAAGTGAACATTTCAAGTCTATTTCGTCTCCATTAAAAAAATGTGCAAATGTAAATGGATGTTAAATTTAGAGGAGATCTGATACTGCTTCAAATTCTACTTACATCTCTTTCAACACATATCCTTGGGGCTGTTTTTCTAGTTTAGTCTTTGCATTTTTTTAAGGATCTTGATAAACTTAGAGCATGCTCCTTTATTCTCACTTATTTGAATTTAAGTGAACTTTCTTGAATGAGCTCATCCTGATTTATGGCTTTCTTCAGAGACATTTGAAGAGGAAAATTGCTAGAACAGTGCATTGCTCAGATGGAGTTAGCTATAATCTGTTGTTGATATTAGTTTCTGATATATGAAATGTCTTGGTCATTTCCAAATTTGAATATATTTTTCAAGATGCAGATATTTCAGCAAATCACAAATAACAGCTGCAAAAGATAGAAGCATCCCAAAAGCAAGCAATTCTGATGGCTTCTGTATTTGTGAAGAAACTGAAAATGAAAGAATGGAGGACTCATAGGGATATTATCATACTGTAGGACTCCCTGTTCATACTCATCCGTTATCCTGTGACTTGGGAAACTAATCCACTTAAAACTAACACAGCAAAAGAAAAGGTCTAGTTTTAATGAAGATCAATGCTTTGAAATCCTGTGGCTGAAGCCTACAAGAATATTTGTACTGACATAGAGGAAGGAGAGGCATGACAACAGGAGTAAGCAATCATTGACATAAAGAAAGGAAACCTTTCTTTAGCAGCTATATGGTCTTAAAACAATAATCAAACTAGAAGTTTAAAAGAAAAATAAAGTCCTAGTGTGGAATAATTACTGGTGAAGACTTGGAAATTAAACTTATATTAAAAGCACGGCATTGTTCACACATTAAGGAAAGGTATAAAGTCAAAAAAGCTTCCAGGATAGAATGTAGCTTCATCTGGTATGCAAGAAATCTATTCCATGGTGGTTCCCTGAACAAGAAACCGAAGGAGCTGGAAGTCGTTTAGCAGCAGGACATCTATGTCATAGTCACCATCACAGAAACGTGGTGGGATAACTCTCATGACTGGAGCACTGAAGTGGATGGCTGCACACTCTTCAGAAAGGACAGACAGGGAAGGAGAGATGGTGGGATGGCTCTGGGGAGTGTATTGATGGTGTAGAGCTCAGCAATTGTGATGGTGTGGTCAAATGCTTATGGATAAGGATGAGAGGGAAGGCCAATGAGGTAGATATCCCGTTGGGAGTCTGTTATAGACTCAAAATCAACAGCCTCATAGGTTCAACAGCCAGTTCTCATGGGGAACTTCAACTTACCAGACATCTACTGGAAATACAACATAGCAGAGAGGAAACGGTCCAGGAAGTTCCTCAAGTGTTTTGGAAGATAACTTCCTGACTTGGCTGGTAAGTGAGACCACCAGGGAAAGTGCCTAACTAGACCCGGTGTTTACTAACAGAGAAGAACTAGTGGGTGATGTGGTGGTTGGAGGCCATCTTGGACTTAGCAACTATGAAATGATAATGTTCTCAGTTCTTGCTATAGTAAGGAAGGGGCACAGCAAAATTGCTTCCGTGGACTTCTGGAGGGCAGACTTCGGCCTGTTCAGGACACTGGTTGAGTCTCTTGGGAGACGGTCCTGAAGGCCTAAGGGGTCCAAGAAAGCTGGACAATTTTCAAGAAGGAACATCTAGAGGCAGAGAAGCAGGCTGTCCCCATATGCTGCAACAGGAACTGGCGGGGAAAACTACGGGTCTGACTCAACAGGGATCATTTGCTGGGACTTAGGAAGAAGAGGAGAATTTACCACCTTTAGAAGAAGGCACAGGCTACTCAAGAAGAGTACAGGGGTTTGGTCAGGTCATGCAGAGAGAACATTAGGAAAGCAAAAGCCCAGCTAGAACTCAGTTTCACCACTGCTGTATAAGATCATAAAAAAAGTGTTTTTACGAGTGGATTAACAACAAAAAGAGAGTCAAAGAAAATTCCCATCCTTTATTAGATGCAAAAAGGAATATTACCACCAAGGACGAGGAGAAGGCTGAGGTACTGAATGCCTTCTTTGTCTCAGTCTTTGATGGTCAAACCAGTTATCCTCAGTGTAGTCAATCCCCTGTATTGGGAGACAGGAAGGGAGAGCAAAATAGTCCCCTCATAATCCAAAAGGAAGATATTAATGACCTGCTATGCCACCTAGACACTCATGAGTCTATGGGACCGGTTAAGATCCACCTGAGAATACTGAGGGAGCTGGTGTAGGAGCTTATCAAGTCACTCTCCATCATTTATCAGCAGTCCTGGTTGTACTGGATTTGGGTGAGCTGGAGTTAATGTTCCCCAGAGAAGCGCTTATGGTGCTGTGCTTTGTACTGGGAGGCAGATAAGACGCCAATGTTGTGGCTGCTGCTGAGCAGCACTTGCACAGCACCAAGGCTGTCTTTCCAATATCTTCCCCCCTTCCCCCCAGTGGGATGGGGATCTTGGGAGGGGACACAGTCAGAACAGCTGACCCAAACTGACCAAAGGGATACTCCACACCGTGTGATGTCAGCTCAAGTATAAAAGGGAGAGAAAGAAGGAGGGGGTTGGGGTAATTCATTTGTGAAGATGCTTGTCCTCTGAGCATCTGCTATGCATACCAGAGCCCTGCTTCCCAGGAGAGGTCAGACATTGCCTGTCGATGGGAAGTAGAGAATAAGATCTTGTTTTGCTTCGTTTTGCGTGTGCGCGGATTGCTTTCTGCTTTTTCTTCCTATTAAACTGCCTTTATCGTACCCTATTTTCTCTTCCGCCCTTGCTGTTCTGAGGGAAGTAGGGGCGGGGTGGGGAGTGATAGAGCGACTTGGTGGGTACCTGGCACTCAGCCGAGGTCAACCCACCACAGTGGTTAACAGGGGAGGTCCTGGTTGACTAGAGGCTCACTATTGTGATGCTCATCTACAAGAAGGGCCGGAAGGAGGATCCAAGGAACTACAGGCCTGTCGGTCTAACCTTGGTGCCATGGAAGATTATGGAGTGGTTCATCTTGTGTGAGCTCATACTGCAAGTGCAGGGCAACCAGAGGATCAGGCCCAACCAATATGGGTTTGTGAAGGGCATATCCTGCTCCACCAATCTGATCTCCTTATGGCCAGGTGACCCGCTCAGTGGATAGGCGAAAAGTTGTGGTTGTTGTATACCTGGACTTTAGTAAAGAATTTGATACAGTCTTCCACAGCATTCTGCTGGAGAAGCTGGCAGCTCATGGCTTAGACAAGTGTACTCTTCACGAGGTTAAAAACTGTATGGATGGTTGAGTCCAGAGAGTTGTGCTAAACGGAGTTAAATCCAGTTGGCAATCGGTCACAAGTGGTGTTTCCCAGGGCTCAGTGCTGGGTGCAATCCTGTTTAATGTCTTTATGATTTGGATGAGGGGATTGAGTACACCCTCTGTAAGTTTACAGATGGCATGAATTTAAGTGGAAGTGTTGATCTGCTTAAGGGTAGGGATTTGGACAGGTTGAATCAATAGAACAAGGTCAATTATATGAGGTTTTAATAAGGTCAAGTGCCAGATCATGCACTTCAGTCACAACAATCACAGGCAATGATACAGGCTTGGGGAAGAGTGGGTTGAAAACTGCCTGGAAGAAAATGACCTGGGGTGTTGATTGACAGCCAAGCTGAACATGAGCCAGCAGTGTGACCAGGTGGCCAGGAAGGCCAACGGCATCCTGGTCTGTATCAGCAATGACGTGGCCAGCAGGAGGAAGGAAGTGATTGTGCCCCTGTAATCAGCACTGCTGAGGCCACACCTTGAGTGCTGTGTCCAGTTTTGGTCACCACAGTATAAGAAAGACATTGAGGTGCTGGAGTGGGTACAGATGATGGCAACGAAGCTGGTGAGGGGACTCATGAACGTGTCTTACGTGGAGAGGATGAGGTAGCTGAGATTGTTTAGTCTGAAGAAAAAAAGGCTGAGAGAAGGCCTTATTGCTGTCTACAGCTACCTGGAAGGAGGATGTAGTGAGATGGATGTTGGCATCTTTTCCCTAATAATTGATGACAGGACAAGAGGAATTGGCCAAAGACTGCAACAGGGAATATCAGATTAGATATTAGGAAGAATTTATTTACTGAAAGAGTAGTTCCCTGGAACAGACTGTCCAGGGAAGTGTTGGAGTCACCATCCCTAGAGGTGTCCAAAAATTGGGTGGATGTGGTGCTTCAGGACATGGTCTAGTGGTCACAACGCTGTTGAGTAGAAGGTTGGACTTGATGATCTTGGAGGTCCTTTCCTATCTTAACGATTCTATGTTTCTGTGAACATTGCCTGCAAAACAGCGTACAGGGTGAAGTTAAGACTCTGTGGCCAGGCTCTGTGGTATCGTGGCAGAGATGGGAACTTTATGACACTATGGAAGAGATAAGCTCTATATTTGCCACCCCAGGCCAACAGTTTGTAATTTTTTTGATAGAATGCTATTGTTTGTGTGAAAGTTCCTCATTATATCTCATTATAATACGAAAATACTCTTCCATCCAGAAAACTACTCACCTTCAAAGTGTGATCAGTCCTTACTGAACTTGCATCCTGATTTTTTCTTAATCTTACCTTTAAGAGCAGAATGAGAGAATTTTATACAAATCTTGATAAAGGTATATATAACTAGAGCCACTCAAGCTACAAATTGAAGGTAAAACAGTAAAAAAATGGCCTAAGAAAGGGGAAATCTTAGGGAAGATGTTGTCGTGGACAAGTCTGGGAAGACACCATCACGGACCACTTCTCGTTCCTGGGTTTGTCAATGGGCTGAATCTCTCTTCTCTCCCATAGTATGGCCTTTGGGTAAGATCTGAACTATAGAGCGAGTTTCCTTGAAAAGACTTAGAAATCTCTAAACAGAGTTATTTTATGCTTTCATGTGAATCTCAATACTTATATGTAATTTTGCAGACTGTATTTATCACCGGCAGTCCATAAGAACCTGTACTTCTGTTGATTCAATAAACCGCGCTATTCATGTTGCTAGCCACAAAAGTCTCTCATTGGGCACTGTCAATTCTTTGCTGTCTGTGCGAGACCATGGAGCATAACTAGATGGAGGGTGCAGAGTGCAATTAGTGAATCCGGAATCATGACGGATTGAACGCAACCAGACTAATAGTTCCCAAATTGGAGACCATTCAGAATCTAAAACTAGCTATCCCCAAACCCCTCTGGTATCTGAGGATAAGCTGGAATGCAAGAGGGTTACTTTCTGCCAAATTACCTTGTCTTTTAATGTGACACCCTGTCAAATGCTTCCCCAGAATTTTAAAGTTAAACTCAACATCACTGGTCAGCTTTGGAGTGACTCCAAACTTCAGGGCCTCAGATGGTAGGGAGCAGTTCTCTTTCTCAAATGAATCATTTATCTAGTTACAAGAATGAGCAAAACTCAATCAGTGTGTTAGTGATTGACTTCCAATGCCAGGAATGAACTGTGTACTGTTCAGTGGATCAGTGTTACAGTCAGTTATCCAGTGCTGAGTATGAATTACTTGCTACTCTGGGATTTAGAACAGATCCAAGCCAGGACAAGGAAATTTTGTTAGAAAATTGCAGACTCACTGTCTCTGTTTTGGGTCAGGGCAGCCCTAAAACCTGTAACAGACGTTCGCTGTTAACTACCCTCCTTCCCCAAAGGGGAAGAGAAAAGGAATAAGGGGGAGAGGCTTATCAATTAGAAAAGGAAACTAGAACAGCTTTAATGAGAAGGAAAATAATAAGAAGAATAAAATGGAATATATACAAATATATACAAGACCAGTATCGAACCCATACCCCTGTGATGGCAAGTACATCACTGTCATCACTGATGCTGCAGAACAGGCACTGACAAAGTCCCAGACAGGGTCCAGCAGCAGACAGGAACCGTATTCAGGAGCTGGGTTGTGGTACTGGATTCAGGAACACTCAGATCAGGATCGAAGGCACAATGAGCAGAGTCCTTCTTGGGTTCCAGCCATCGAAGGAATGAGGAAGAATCTGAGCAAGGATCCAGAGCAAGAGCCCTTGAGCAGAGACCAACCAGGCAAGGGCCCCCAGCANAGCAACCAAGCAAGGGCCCCCAGCAGCCAAATATGGCATCTATGGGATGGAATACCCCCTTGGTCAGTTTAAGGGAACCTATCTGTTCGGTCCTTCCTGCAGGTGCTGCCTTTTACCTTCTGCACCCC
>VWZK01006165.1:223690-242811 GCA_013396935.1 Baryphthengus martii | reverse complement strand
GACCGGGAGCTGGAGCGGCCGCGCCACCGGGGCCTGAGCCGGCCTTCCTCGGGGGGAGAAACGAAACCCGGCGCTGCCCGGCGGCCTGAAACTTTTTCTGTCTTGCCGAGTGGAGTTTCCTCTCGCTTCATTTTCCAAGTATAATTTAACATGACGTAGTTAGAAAGTTGAGTGGCAATCTGCGTAAACTCCCTACAGTAAAACCAGTTTTAGTTCGGTTTTTTTTTTTTTTAGATTAGAACTAGGGTGTTAAACTCGTGCTTCTCTGAATAGAAATTAGCACGATCACTACCAGTTTTCACCTAGAAGAAGCTATTTAATCTTAATAAAGTAATGAGAAATGTGAAAGTTGCTGCGGGTTTTCCCTCTTTTCCCGTACCAAATCCTCTCTTTTATAGGGAAGTGTGAAAGTTGTGGAGCGTGCTCCAACAATTCAACAATTTGAAAAATGCCAGATGATGCAGACTCGAAATGCAGTTACCTTTGTGTGGTTTCACCACCTCTACCTCTTAAAGCAGAGCGGAGAAAGCACAAAATAGAGGCAGTGCCTGCTGTTAGCACAGTAACCTCCCACTCTCCTTCAAGCATAGGGACTTCCACATGAGCTCATCTGTAAAACAAAGATCATTTTCCAGATCAGAACTACACCCACTGATGTTATATCCTGTTTTTGCTGCAGCAGAGATGGCTGTGAGATGGTCAAGAAACAAATGCTGTCAAAAATGACACACTGTAATTGTGGAGCACGTTTAGAGTGTGAAACGTTGCCCTACATCTCTTGAAATACCTTCCTTCATAATATGAAGCCTGATTTGTTGACCTATGATCGTTAATGTGGGACACTTTGCCTCGATAAGCACATTGTTATTTGTATGTTGTGCAGCATTTGTGTTGTAGTCATGGGAACAAGTGCTTCATGCATCGTATTAAATGGCAGAGAGTAAAATTGCTTGAGCCTTGTACACGTGTACCAGCCTCCACTTGTTAATGCCAGCAGGGAGTTACTGGAGCCATGTGCATCTTTCTGTGTGAAGTTCAGTATGTTATTTTTTGCTCCTTGGGGAAAAAAAACACAAAACCAACCAAACAACATTAAACATTTGTCCCTGATTTTGGCTGTATTCTATGTGGACTGGGGGGCTGTGTAAAATAGTTCAAAAATAGGAGTATATTTAACTTTATTAGCTTCATAGAAGCTAATGAGCATACAAATGTTTTTTTCTGCCTGTTTTAATAGGGAAGGAAAATTATTTGTGATCTGAGGAGTAAATATGCTTGCTAGTATTGTGAGGTGTTTACTTAGAAAAATTTCTTCTTGTGAATCTTGTTGTACAGTGTAATACCCAAGGTCAAAAGGCAGTGCAGACTTAGACAAATGTGGCTGTGACAAAGGTGCTTTTCTGTGCAGTATGTGAGAAATTCAACAGGTTTTGGGTCTTACGCCTTGTTTGGGAAAGTCTGAAAGTCAACTAAGACCAGAAACTTGTATTTAAATGTACTTTGGTACTATTTCCCTTTGGTACTATCTCCCTGAGAGGTGTTTTCTCTCAAGCCTCTTTTTGGGGACAAGACGACAGATGAGTCACCCTAGAATCAATGATTTTCTTACCAGAGACATTAAGACTATTTACCAGAAGAGCCCTTCCTCTGTGAAAATTTGGGGTGATAGTGAACTAAAATAGCAAGACTTACAGAAAATTCTCCCCTCACCAGTCATTTACCATCAGCATGCCAGGGTTTTTCCTGGTTCTTTCTTTCCAGGGCGAAAGGAGATTTTTGTTGTTGTACGTGTAGACCTACCCCTTTCACTCACCCTGCCCCTAATATTACTGACCTGATCTTGCAGTTCCCTTTTACTAGTCAGTGGTGGAGGTTATGTTAGAGTTCAGCTATTTGGAAAGAGTCTAGATTCTTGTAAATCAGGAATGTAAATGAGAATGTGTAGTACTTTTTTTTTTTTCCCAAGCATGTTCCCTCTCCATAAGTTTTTCCTTGAAATCTTTACTCGATACATGAAACATTGAACTGAAGAGGAAAATACTGTTTTCTTGCAGCAATACTGACAAATTACACATGCACATGAACACACAAACTGTTGAGACAACTTTAGCTTTGATGAGTATGAACTGTTTTCTTTCCTTGTGAGAAGATAAGCAGGTTTTCCTCTCCTCTTTGTAAAGAATTTACATTCAATGACTCTTGTCGCAGAGCCCAGGTAATTTAAATCGAAAGCCAAGCTGCTGAGTTTTACGTTGTCATTGCGTTTCTCTATTTCTTTAATTGCAGCAGCAATGATAACTGTATCTGTGACATTTGCAAAAGTGGTCATATCAGACGGAAGGGTGAAGCAAATATATTGGGCTTGCCCCAGTAGTGTGACATTCATGCTGTGAAATTATGGTGACATGGTTTTTGGATGCAAAGCTATAAACTGTTTTAGTTTATTGACACTTCATGTTGCTCTTAGTCATTCCCATCTCAGCACTATATGTGCACAGTTGTTTTTCCTTTTATTTGGAGCATCATTCCTGGATCACTGGACCATTGTAATCATGTGGAAGAATGCATGATCTTAGATCATTTCTCCTTTTTTTTTTTCCTCTCACTAAAATTAGGAAGTAGCCCCCAGCAGTACTTTGTGACGTTCATATTTGTCCAAGAGAAAACGAGCTGATGTAATCACCTTTGTCTATGGACCATCATTGGAAAATACTGGATGGAAACCACTGTGTGCTGGATCTGGATCAATTATTTAGCAATGATCAAATGCCAGTCTTCCAGTGTTCTTGTGGACAGACTTGCATACAAGTAAGAGAGTGTCAGCACTAGATGGGTTTTTTCCTAGGTTTCAATTTTATTCAGCTTTCAGTATAGTGAAATATGAATGTCACATGAAGAAAAAGGCAGTCTGTGGCTTATCTATACCTTCAGAGTTAACCAATTTGCATAATAAAGGTTGGAATTTTTTCTTTGGGTGGTTCTTAGATCTTTCTGAGCATGGCGAGTGTGTGTGGGGAATACTTAAAACCCCAGTAATTCGTTCAGATTGGAATGACTTTAAATGATGCTAATAAGTAAGAAAATCCACACATTCCTGAATTTATAGATAATTACTGTTTTCAAATATTACATATTATACTATGAATATTTCTTTCTTTTTTTTTTTTTAATTTAATTTAAGGCAAAGTGCATGCTTGATAGCGGTAGGTTTATCTGTGAGGTTTTTTTAATTCTTATGTCTACAATGTGTGGTTACAGTACCTCTTAGCAACCAAAACTTCCTGAAAAATGGCCTTGAAAGTTTTAGGGGAGAAAAGGTGGTGGTGAGCAGAGGGGTGAAACGTTGCTGGAAAGAGCTCAGAGCTTTAGACTTAAGAGTTAAATTCCACAGCAGTTTATTTCCAGAAAGACTACAATTTATTTCCAGAAAGACTTGAACTACCACTCATCAGCAAGCTGATGATTTTGGTTTCACTTCCTATGGAATTTACAGACTTCTGTTAAGGTAATTCTACTTTAAAAAGAACTTCCATTTGTTTCTGATTAGTATGACCAAAAAGTACTTTTTGTTCTATAATGAACAGCAGGGAGAACCCCTTGAGAACAAAAGGACTATGTAGACTATGCTGGATGAGAGTTAACTGTGAATCTGCGCAGCAGATCATTGATACATTACCTTTTCATTCTCTCCCACAGAACTGCATATGTAAAAATGCGTCTAGTTAAGAATGAACACCAGAGAAGTGCTGTGCTAGACATGGGCTTCGCGTCACCTTGGTTTCCTGTTTAAAAAACAGTAGGCTGGCAGTTTTCAAAAGTGATGACCAGGTGCCAAGTGCCAGCTGTCCTTATTTACCAGATTGAACAAGAATTGGATAAAGAAGAAGAAGAGATGATGGTTTTCATGTGCCGAGACCTTGCTCCTGACTTGGCCACTGCAGACCTCAGAGAGCTCTTGGTGGCTTTGAATGACAGAGAGAAATTGTCTTTTCTTGGCTTGTCTGAGCTATTGTACAGAGTTAAGAGGTTTGACTTGCTGAGGAGGATCTTGAAGACTGAAAAAGCAACAGTGGAAGACAACCTTGCCAGGAGTCTCAGACTTGTCTCTGACTACAGGTAACGTATCTATTTCAGATTTTAAGGCTGCTTTATTTTGTTCAAAGTATGTGTGAGTTGTAATTTTGTTTCTGGGAGTGTGTGCGGGTTTTATTTCTCATTTAAATAGGTAACAGAAAAGCAGAAAAGGGTATTATATCTAAAGTTATAGTGAAAAGAATTTGTCAAGTTTAGTCCCTAAAATAAGCCTCAGTAGCTTCTTAAAAAGTCATGGCATTAGAAGCATTTATCTTTAAGGAGTTTGTGTGTGTTAATCAAAGCAGCTGTATTTGTTCAGTTCTAGATTAGCAGATAGAAATGGTGCTTTACAGAAACATGATTAGTTAGAGATACTTTCTTTTCTGGTTTGCTTTGGTCACATAGCCCTGTGGTATAGCTTTTCTTGGGATCTGTCTCTTGCTACTTCTTCCTCTGTAGTTTTAAGAGGCTTAAATTAAGGAGCTCCAGTTATTATCCTTGAGTGACTTCTGAAAGAAATAACATGTACTCATGAGGAAGATTTTCCTGTCTTAACTTCTCACTGAAACAAAAACCTTGTAACTCCTGGTAAAAAAGATGTGTTTTGTTGTCTCATTCTCTCACTTCACCTCTATTGAAATACAAAGGAAACTCCTGTTTTCCTAGTAGTGGCTATTACAGTTAATTTCAGTAATCCAGGCGCTGATTAGCAAGAGTAGATATTTTGTAATTGGACTTTGGAGCAAGATAGGCTTTTTTCCTGTTCAATTGGGAATGGTACATTAAGACGAACGTGGGAGAAGTTGGGTAGTTGGGCTAGGATGGGGTCTTGCTGAAAGCTAATCCTTTAGAAATGTTTCAACTTTATTTCAGGGTACTAATGGTAGAGCTTAGTGAGGATCTCGAAAAAGAAGAAGTGGGTTCTCTTGTTTTTCTACTCAGAGATTACACACCTCGTATGAAAATGGCAAAAGATAAGGTATGTTTTCCCGCTGGTGCTGCTGGTGTCCTGGAGCAGTGAGAGATTAAACTAAAAATGGAGGTAGCTAGATAGCTAAGGAGAGGTGATAGTACTGCCGGGGTACTGAGGCAGGAGTAGACAGAAGTCAGCAAAGTGGAGAAAGAGTAGTGGACACTGTTTCATCTTTCCTCCATTTTTTTTTTTTTTTAATTCAAGGAAAGAAGCACGGGAAACAGTAAGAGGGAACAGTGAAGACCTGCTGTAGTGAGTGATGTTAGCATGAACCTCACAGGCAGAAGGCATTAAAATAATCTTCACTATTACTCATCTGAAAGTTCCTAAATGGAGGATCTCATACCAATAATCATATGCATGTATCTTGAATTACAGGGTCATATTCTGTGTTTGTGCTCTGCTTCACTTACAGAAGAACAATTTTATTTTAATTATGTATGTCTCTGTACGTTTGCATTCTGAATATTTAAGTGCTCTAAGAAAGCAGAGATTCAGTAGTGAGAGTTCAGAAAACTTGACCACTGTGCATAGAAGACTAAAGATTTCTATCTTCTTCCTTTGAGGATTTTTCTTTTTCTCTCTTTAACCAAAGAAGGAGAGAGGCCCTGCGAAACTTTTCCCCAAAACTTTTCTTACCACTTGCTTCATGACATGTGAGGTAACATTCCAAGTGGCTGGCTTTGTAGCAAAAAGGAAATGCAAAACCGTTTCCTCAAAAATTTTGATTTGTTTTTAAGAATATCACTTTCTAGTTTCCATTACTCCTGTGATAACACCAGGAATTGTTCTATCTTCCACATAATTTTCTTAGAGGGTAATGTCCTTTGTTCTTCAATATACAACCTTTCTGACCTCTCCACGTTATTTTCTGGGTTGCTTTGTTACTTACTAATAGAGAACAAATTACTAATATAACAGCTTGGTTTTCTGTTGCTATCCTAGAGTTTTCTCGCTCTTGTGATTGACCTGGAGAAACGAAATTTGGTGGCTCCTAATCAGTTGGATTTGATAGAAAATTGTTTTCAAAATATTCACAGGATAGACCTGATTAGGAAGATTCAGAAGTACAAACAGGAAGGTAAGATGCACTTTTTGCACTGGTTACTTGTGATAGCAAGGATCAGATGTGCTCTTACTGAAGATAAAGTCATGAGTTACAAATCAGAGTATTTGCATGCTTCACGGATTTAGGCTTTTAAAACAGCTGATACATCATGGTGTATTTCTCTGTGTTTCTGTTAAATTTTCAGCTTTAATGTCCTCCGTTCATTCTCAGCCAGTATATGTAAATGCACTTCAGGCATCTCTCCCTAATCTCAGTCTGATTGATCCTCCTTATAATTCAGGGGTAAGTATGAAATAAATTAGACAGATCCTTCATTTCTAAATATTGCCAGACACTGAAAGGGGATTCATCTTTGCAGAGCATAAGGAATGAGAGATTACTAGTAACTAAAATATTACTTGGTTAATTTCTCTTATTCCTGTTATTTGCTGAGTTTAGGGTTTGATTTAAATGCTTTCACTGAGAAAGATCCCCTTTAAAGAGCTTCTGTGATTTTTTTTTTTTTTCCTATTAGTTGGACACAGAAAATCTGTATCTTGAAAGTTTTTTCTACTGTGCTGGGAAATGACTCTTATTTGCAAAACGTATTATTCTTCTTTGTACTTACAGACTTTGCAGGTAAAGTAGCTTTTTAACTTTAGAAGCTGAAGGTTATGGCTTTTTAAGAAGAGAACTTTTCGGATTTATTTTCCTGTATGTGTTTTGTTTTAATCTTATTTTAACAAAGATATCTCAGTACGTGAAAAGTCATCCAATCTTACTGCGTGCAATATTCTTTATATTTGGGTTAGGTCTGATAGTGTGAAATAGTGTGACCTTACTTAAAGTCTTCAGCCTTGCTAAATGTATTTGACAGGACTATTTCTGTTGTGTTCAGTAAAACCTATGTTGTAAAGCTTACATACAGGACACTAGTGATGTGGTTTGTCTTTACTAACAAAGTCACAACAGCTTAGTCTTCCAGACTGCTAATGGAAGTTTGCATTGACTTGCCATTTTACAATATCGTTATAATTTTCTTTCTAATTCAGTGAAAGTTCTTTCCTGCTCCTCCATCGGAATTGAAATTCAGATCTCTAGGGTTGGGTTTTTTTTACTTATTTTATAACTCTCAATAGGTGATAGATGTGAATCTAAAATATATAATCCTTTTATTGAGGAAGAAAAGTACTATTGTGTTATATTTTGGAACACACATTATTATTAATTTTTGAAGGAGAGAGGAAAAAAATCTATCATTGTCTTCATCATAGGTCCAGAATGTGAACAAAGAAAAACTGCAAAATGGACAAAGTCTTGTTCTGGGTAAGAACATTTTATCTGAGCTTTGATAATCTAAAAGAGCCAAACAATGAATTTTGTTTTATCAACAGGACTGTTGTTTGGTAGTTTTGTTTGTGGCTAATCCAGGTGATCACACCAGCTGCCTCTGAAAACTGAGCCTTGCCTTATTGTTTACTCTTGTATTTGCTTTGCTTGTGCTGCCAGATCTTAAAACTTTATTGAAGTTGTTGTGGGCTTCCACTGTCACTATTTTAACAGAATAAATAGTTTATTAATAAAATAATGGAAAATATTGACTAGACAGCTTTGGAGGCCTGTGTAGTGCAGCAGTGCCCATTAAGTCTTGAGTAAGAAGCTTTCTGTCAGTTTAGTGGTGAACTCTCCATGAGGCCAGTCAGGAAGTTTTCCAGTGAGTACCAGGTACTTACCATGTGTGTTATGTTCTTTCTGGAAACTCAAAATACCTCTGAAATATGATGATTTTTAAGAGTAGGTGGCTGAATTCTCTCAGTGTAGGAGAGATTATTTGTTTGTTTATTGTAGTTACAAGCAATGTAGAATGCAATCAAAACAACATTTTGGAGGTGAAAATTTTAGGGTTTTTTAACTTCAGTAACATACATAGAAACTAAGAGATCCAGATGAGTGAGAACTTGACTGAACTAAATAGGTTCATAGAATCATAGAATGGTTTGGGTTGAATTGGATCTTAAAGATCATCTAGTACTAACCCCCATGCCATGACAGGGGCACCTTCCGCTATACCAGGTTGCTCAAAGCTCCTTCCAACCCAAACTGTTCTAGGATTCTATGATTTCCAAGGCTGGGACAGTTAAAGTTCCTCTTGGACCAAGTTGTCAAAGAAATATCGCTGGTACCTACATACTGAGATTACTTTTTTATATTTTAACTGCAGCCGAACCAGTCCACATGTCTATTCAGGAATCGGGACCAGTGTCACATAAGGTATGTGCTTGTGCATATGTATGGATGTAAGTGTAAATACCTGCAGAGGTTTCTATTATCTTAGTTTCTTTGTGTTTCATTTTGACGTTTCCTTTAACTGCATGCAGACAGTGTATATGTACATCCTTATCTTCCCCAGCCATCAAAAGGTTCTGTGAATTCCTTTTGCAGAATATACTTTTAATATTAAATATTAGCTTGTTACTCTGGAAGCTGCAACATGCAAAACCTGCTGGAAGTCAGACCTCTTGCCATCTGCATTAGAAATCACAGGGCTTCTTTGTGTGTAGTAAATTTTATTCTCCCCCCACCTTTTGCTCTCCAGGTAGATGACAGACACGTTTTGGGTATTAATGATAAGAATGGACTAACTGCAATTTTCACTTGCTCTCCTATAGACCAGGAACCAGGGAGTTACCTATAGCAAACTGATGGTAATCTTTTTAAACGGAGAGAAATTGTGATAAAAGTAATTACAGATTATGTAGGAACAAGGAGGTTGTTGCACTAAATAAGGAAATAAATGTTCTGATGAGCAGTGCTTGCTTGCACACCTGAAGAGCACAAAAGTTCTCTACATTTATTGTGATGGCAATATGAAGTTTACAGCTCCCAATATCTCCATAGTAGTTACGCTTAAGGAAATTAATTTACAAGCACTATAAAAGGATCATTGCTGTCATAGTTCAGCAAAACTTGTTTTCTTTGTTTTTAAACAGTTGAAGATCTGTCCAGAGTTAAGGTACAGTCTCAAACTTGCTTCTCTGATTTCTGGTACAATCTTAATCTTTGTTTAAGGATTATTATGGCAATAAGATTGCATAATATAAGGACACAAAAATTAAGCCTGTACTAGAAATAGGGAAAAGAAACATGAGTCCATGTCTCCTGATTTTTTTTTTTTTGTTGTTTGTTTTTTATTGTGTAGATAAGACATACTACATGCCAGTAGGTAGACTTCCGCTAGCAACTCTATGGAAAAATAACAGAATATAGTTGAATAGATTGGAGGTGGTTAAATTTGAGAAAAAAATCAAGTGTGCAAGTTGATAGAGTGACATTAACTTAGTATTTGTCCTTCGCATTCCTCAGGTGTTTGATGATCAGTACAGAATGCAAAGTCAGCCTTTAGGAATATGCCTGATAATAGACTGTATTGGCAATGACACAGGTAAGTCTGGAATTTGAAGTTCCTTTTCTTGTTACTCTCAGATAATTAGAACAAATTAGGATAAAGAATATGATGTATCATTACCAGCCAGACTAGGGTAATGTTGTGCTAGTCAGCTAGTGTATTGATTGCAGTAAGTCTTCTAAAGCAGAGCTGGAAGGTTCAATGTGAGGGTAAAGCCAACTGTCCTAACTATTGCAAACTGATTTTTTGGCTCAGAATCTCTGAATGAAAGAACTTTTAAGGGGATAGACTAGTTTTTCAGAGAAAAAGGATGGTCAGAGACCGACGGAACAGTTAAGCTGCAGTCATACAGCAGGTTATTGCAGAGATGACAAAGACTGTTTCCCACCGATTAACAAAACCCAAACTAAAGCCATTGTGGATTTGAAATGTAACCATATCAAACACCACAGATTTTGTATAGCTGGAGGTGTGCTCTGTTATTAAGAATACACATAGGCTTCTGTTTTGTCTTGCACAGTATAACTGAAACTGTCACCATAGCTTTATAGGGAAAGGAATTTTCTTCCTTCCCTCTTGGTCTAGTTAAAAAAAAAAAAAAAAAAAAAAATTGCATGTAGAATTCAAGGTAGTCAGTGCCATGGTTAAAATGTGGGTTTTTCCTGATTGCCTTTGTGGAACCCAAAAATGAGATTCTTGCATAAGCAAAAAACCCCCACTCTCTAATCATTGTAACATGTGATGCTAAAAAATTAAAGAGAGTACTTGCAGTCAGTTCTATAATAAGCTAGGACATGTAGGGGAAGAATAGGGTTTGTGGGCCTGCCTCTTCTTATCACTAATGGTCCATCAGATGGACCAACTTAGAATTATTCATGTAGTTGTTGAAGAGCAGTGGATGCAGAGCACAGAGATAGAAAGTAAAAATTTCTGTTTGCTTGACAGTAGTAAATGACACATAATAAGACACTTAGTTTGCCTTTAGGGTAACAGGAAGTAGAACTGATTCTGCCAGGAATGGAGAAAAGAAAGCACTTAACTTGCAGGGAACAGGGAAGCATCCTTGGGATCTCATTTTGGTCTGCCCTACCAAGTTCATCAATGACCTTCTGGCCAAAAAAAAAACAAACAAAAAAATGTAGATGTAGAATTTAAATTGTCCAATCTAAAGCACTTCTTCACTTCTATTCTCAAAAAACCCCCAAACTGACTTTGCCCCAAGAGGAAAATAAAGACAGCCTGGCAAGGACTGAAAGACTGGAGAGGGCAGCTCTTGGAATCAAACATTCTTCTCAAACCTGTTGCCTGCTTCTTTACTTTTCTGCTCTTCTTTCTTTCATGATAACTTTAGGGAACAAATGACTCTTTTGATGCAAGAAACTTATTTTGCAGCCTGTCTCTGCAAGGTAGCTTCATAGTCTGCTTCAGTACTAAAATTATTACTTGGTGTATCTGTTTTTTGAAAGCAAATGCAATAAAAATTGCCAGAGGAATCTCAGTGTGGAGAGCTAGAGAAACAATGAGGTATGAAAATAGCCTTGTTTACAAAAATAAACTCTTTAACAGCATATGAGCATTTGCTGACTTGATACATTGAACAAGAGTGTTTTACTATACTCGGTCTAAGTTTCTTAAATGAAACAATATAAAAGCATGTAAGGCACATATGCTGGAGAAAACAGAAAACAAAGAAGGAACTTCTATGTCAGTTCATAGTCACAGATACGTATAGATCTACTCTTCCTTAGAAGTCGCAGATCTTTTGCACAGACAATGTAATGTCCAGACCCCTTTGTCCTAGTAATTGCTACTAAATATAAATGTGCACAAAATAAAAATTAAAAAAAAATCAATGCATGTACTCTTCATGAGCTCTTATGGTCATTTCATTACTCGTACAAGAACAGAAGGTGTAAATGTGGCCAAACCCCTCAAAGTAAGTCTTAGTGTGCTTCAGTCTCCATGCGTGTCTGCACTGGATGCAGAAACAATTAAACCATGTCTATGTTTCACATGTTTAATGTCATCAGTACATCATCAGCGTTTTAACAAGATAGAAAGCAAAGCTTTCACTGAAAGACATTACTGTGCTAGTGAGATTCAGGAGAGGCAGGACAGGCAGTATTGCTTAAAGGAGTTTTTTAGAAAGGCATCCACTGCTCTGTAGAGTTGTGCCACGCTACTTCTGCAGTCGGAAAATACGAAAGAAAGAGAAGAGGGCAGAAGAATGTTAGGAATCTGTGGCGTGCATTAGAGTCTGTAGCTAGCCCAAGATTTGATCTGAGGAAGCTGAACCCCAACAATAGATACTGTAGGATCAAGGATTACAACCGAAAATGCCCATTGTAAGCAATGTGAATACATCAGATACTGATAAAATTCAAACTGAAATGCACCTTGCTGTTTTGTAAATAGAGTCTGTTTTGTATGTAACTGCTTTTGACTTTTCCATTTGGAAGCCATTTTTTATCCTTATGTTGTAAACGATCAAGGGGAGAAAACGGTAAATTTTTTTATGTAGGGTGGAAATTCTCAAAAGTCAGGAGAGGTTTGTTGAGAGATGATTACTGTTGAAGAAACGGATGTCTTCTGACTTCAGGCTTCAACATGTAATGCTGTTTTTTACCTTGAATAAAATTGCTGTATCCAAAGATTACCATGTATAATTTCTGGTTCATTGTTAAACTAATGAATCAGCTCTAAGTTTGTTGTGGTTTTGTTCGTTTTTTTTTTTAATTGTGACACTTAGAGTGTGTGTATGCTCTAAGGTGACACCAAGGTTTCTATCTTTGTCTGTACGTGTCTGTGCTAGCAAGGTAAGTGTATCACAGGAAAAGCGCTCTCGTTGCTGTAGCTCTCGTTTTGTGTGTGTGCTGCTGCCCTCTGATGGGTAAGTGCTCCATCAAGTATAAACAGTATGATACCGAGTCTTCCAGCTGAATTTTGGGAGCATGTTTTACTGCCTAAAATACAGGGAATTTTCCTTTTTAACAAAAAAAAAAGTCTGTAAAGTTTTTTTATTTTAAAAAATTGATCAAACAGAACTGGAATGAAACTCTTTAGTTCCTGTTTTTCACATCACTATGGCGTAAAGTTTCTATTTATCCTGTATTTTTCCAAGGAGAGTTACAAGTTCTGTTCTGGGCTTTTTGAGGAAAGCAGTGTGGTAGTACAACTCCTGCTTTGCTGTCAGTTCCCTCTGAAATAGCTTCTGCTATTTAGGGCTTGGTAAACTTTTGAAGGCAAGGAACAGTGTAGGTTCCTGGGTCTGTAAGGCATTTTACATAAACATGGCACGTGATATTTCCTGTCATATCGGAAATGGTGCACGAGCACTGGAAATGTGGCTTATACTAAAGGTACAATGCTACAGGTATGAGTCATGGTAGTAGCTTGTGGTTCTCTGAACACATAAAAAACACCTGTGGTTTCAAAGACTATGTATCTGGTTTCACTCCAGTTTTAATAAACATCCAAAGTACTTGTTCAAAGTATAGCACATTTTTATCCAGCACAGTTTAACACAAATACAACAGAGTTAAATCTTGATTTTGGTCCATCTACGTTTGAATTTCTAAAAACATTTTAAAGGATTCATTGTTCAGCTCTTTTTTTTTTTTTTTTTTTTTCCTTGAAAAATGCCATTCTGTCACAGTTGAGACTCCAGTGTCCATTCTTCACCTGGAACTCATCACTTAAAGTCTGTTTTATATAACAGGAAGTATAAATGACTGGAGCAGGTTCTTTTTGTACTGATGAAAGGCAGCCTCTGTGATTCCTTATGCAGTTGTGTGTATCTGAGAACCATGCAGAGTAATTTTGACAAAAGGTGAAAGAGACTTCCTGTACTATCCAGATCACTCCTTACCATTTCAAGAATGTTCTATGTGAAGCATTTTGTAATATTTTCTCTTGTCTGATATTTTAAGTTCTAGGCACTTGAGATGGTCACTCTAAATGAAAGTATACAAGTGTCTGTGGAATTTGGAACAGATCATGTGCCAAATAATAGTGTCTGCTATCATGAAGTATGTAACTTGTATTAAAGACAACATGCATATAGCACCATAAGTGTGTAATGTACTGTGATCAACATCAAATGCTCCCAGTTTTTTAATTATTATGATGAAATAAACATCTTCTTTCTAATAATGAAATGCTGTAAATATTGTCATTCAAGGTAGTTGAGATTTGAGCCTTGATATGCTGTGATTTAATTACATCTTGCTTTTTTTCAGATATGTTGGCAGAGACCTTCAGAGGCTTAGGCTATGATGTTCGTTGTTACAGATATTTAAATATAAACACCATGAATCAAACATTGCTTGAAGTTGCAAGGTTGCAAAAGCACAGAAACTGTGACAGCTTCATTTGCATATTGGTCAGCCGTGGAAGCCCTCAGAGCATCTTCTGTACAGACCATACCTTTTCTGGATTCCCTTTGGAACAAATAAAGAAATGCTTTACAGCAGACTCATGTCCTGAACTCCTAGGAAAACCGAAGCTTTTTTTTATTCAGAGCTACATTGTGCCAGATAACGAGCAAGAAAGTACGAGCCTGTTGGAAGTAGATGGGAACGATGAGAAAATCATCAGTAATGCAAAAATCCCTTGGAAAGTCACAATCCCCCAAGTAGCAGACATCTTTTGGAGTCAGTGCAAGGTGGATGCATCTACAGTAGAAAAATCTCCAAGTTCATCCTCATATTATCTACGTTGTCTGGCTGAGCTACTCCGTGATCCTCATAAAAGGTAAGTAAAAAAACGAGTGAAAAATAACCCTTTTCCTATGACAGTCTCTGGTCTTAGAGAAAGAGAAACCTTAAGTTTCACCCCATCTGGACGTGAAAAGTGTCTTCTTGCTGTGCCGTGGGTTGAGAGACAAGTATAGCTGATCCTGGAACGATGGCTCAGGAAGGTAGTCTAAAGTAAAAGTGAAGTTTCTGATCCTTGACAGTAAAATGAAGTGTTGTGGCACTGGGCTTGCAGAGTGAGGAGGGGAGAACCCGTCCTGGGTAATGTACATCAGTGCTTTAGACAGGACTGGAACTCACCCTCCTCTGAGATAACAAGGCACACACCAGGCTTCTGTCAAATTGACAGTTGCCTTTTATCATTAAGGGCTCTGCTTGCAAATACAGAAAGTCAGTGCCTAAGTCTGGAGGGAAAGGCAGTTGAGAGGGAAGGATTTTGTCTTTCCGTTAGATGTAATTAACCCTCTGCTCAGGAAGTGACTAGATTTCCAATTTGTAATCTTGCATTTAAACTATTAGAAAACTTTAGTCTATCTAAAAAGGTTATCAAAAGGAATCTGAGGAAAAATCAGATATGTTTGGATACGTAGCTTATCAACAAAGGTTTTCTTTGTACAACTGATCTACCGGGGAGCTAGCAACTGTTTTTAAGGTAGTTGTGGGGTTAACATTTAGTGCCTCTTTACAAACCCTGAAACCTTGTAGTAAAATCATAGATCATCATGTCAGCATAATCAATGTCACAACAGTGATTTGGGTTATAACAGATTATTTCCAAAATGCATATTCAGCCTTGGGGTTTAGAGGTAGAACCTCTGTGATAAAGACTGATGTTTGAAACTTTCTCCTTGCTGAGTCTAAAGTTGTCTTCTCTCTTGTGGATTCCTAAATGGTGTCTTGCTTCATTCTCTAACAGAAGACTTTTACTATTGTCGCTGCAGGAAACTCTCTATATTAGATATTCACACGGAACTGAACAGGAAAGTCTATGAATGGAATAAGACCACTGATCCAAGCCAACAATACTCACTTCTGCTTCAGCACACACTGAGGAAGAAACTCTTTCTATCTCCCACTTAACAGCTGGTGGAAAGGACATGTCTGAAGTGGTTAGCAAGAAACACTATGATCCTGACAGTTTGACACATACTTTCACTGTATACACTGTTATTGCACGTATATCTAAAGTGCCTATTACTTCCAAGCCCCAAAAAGCGTTTTGGTGTGTAAAGACACTAGATTTTTATATTTTAATACAGAAGGAAGGCTCTGAAAGCTTGGATGAGAAATGGCAGCTATCCTATAGCACTGCCACAGATCTTACAACGAAGTACAACAGGTAAACAGGGTGGAAAGAGCTCTGAAATGTGTAGCTGTTGGGTTTTCCAAGGTTTTGTGTTTGTTTTTTCTATTATTTCGTTGGGGTTTTTTTTATTGTTTCGTTGAGATTTTTTTAGCATACCTATTAGCAGTGCAATGATCTAGGTTCTTCTGTTGGTGCTCAAAACAAATCACAAGCCAGTGCAAACCAGTGAAATTCACTGGGTACTTTCCCCAGCACCTAATAATGGAAAATGTGTCAGAAAAGAATGCCTACCCAGCAATGCTAGTTCTTCATTGAGTTCTGGTTTGCGTGCCTCTAAAGACTAGCAAAAGAGAAGGAGGAAAGAGATAGTCTTTTAAATCATTTGGATTCCATCTGCCTGCTGCAACAGAGGTAATTCACCCAGAACCCTGTGTCGTCGGTACTGTCCCCAGCACACGAGGGTTGTATGTTAATAAATGAGACAGTCTGGCACGTTTGGGGCTGTGTTTTCTGCTGATGCAAAAATGAGTGTACATGTGGCAGGGCTTTACAGTAATCTACCACACAGTTTTAAAAAAAAAAAAAAAAGGGGGACGTTGACAGATGTTTTGTGGAAGCGGGAGCATGATTCACACTTATTGCATAGCTGTAAAAGTGCACTTTGTCATATTTGAACCTTAATGTTGTGTAGTGACCACTGGCTTTTAAGACTGGATTAAACACCCCGCCCTCACTGCTTTTGATTATAAGAAAGGATATGGGTTTTTTAATTGATTTGTTTGTTTTTTTTCAAGTTTCCCTTGTTCTTCTGAGAAAGATATGAGTGAAAATTGTCCTAATACATAATTTTTTTCTCCAGTGGAGCAGATGAATTCAGTTAACCTGCTCTTTAGATAACCTAGATGAGTTGTATTGGAATTTATTATCACTGAATTTATGGCATCCTCTTCCCTCTTAAAGTAGGCCACGTGTACGCTTTTAGTATTCTAAATATAGTCTCCTGTCTAGGGAAAAATTGAAGGCATTGTTTGGTTTCTGGTATAGTTACACTATACATCCTTCTGGTATGTGTTTCATGCAAGCAGAAAGGAAGGGGGGTTTGCTAATACAGGGTATGCTAGTTTCATGAGCAAATACATGCAAAAAGATTTTTATTTTTATTTTTTTTTTTTTGGTAGTGTAACTGCATTTGATTTGAGCAAAAAGCAGGTGTGCTTACATAAAAAAAAACAACTTCAACAATGCTTTTCATTGTTAGCCAAGTCTAACAGGCATTTAGCCTATTGATATTATACATTGCATACTGTCAGTATACATTAGTATATTGATAATAATTAGGAGGGCTTGGTCAGTTAAACTTACTCTGGTAGCAGTGACTTTTTTTCCTCGATATTATGTTGTACTTACGTGTTGGCTTGATACAATTTTTTATGAATTTTTTTTTTTTTTGAAAATGGGCTTACTAAGTTTCATTCAGGAAAAAACAAATGAGTTTTTGAGTAACTTCTATAATAGAAAGTAAAAATCACTTTTATTTGGCAGAGAGTAGATATTGAAGTCTGAAAAGGACTCAAGTCCTTCCTTACGTGATGGAGACCCAGTCTCTTCCTGGCTTAAAAGGTTCCTAAACTGCTGATTTCTGAGGACCATAAAGAGTACACAAAGAGGAGAAACCCACTGAGCAAGTTTTACGTAATAGTCTTTAAGTATCCGTATAAAATGTTAAGATTAAGATATATATTTATTTATATCAATGTACCGTTTTGTATATCAATACATTTTATATCCTTGTGATTAAATCTTCACTCACTGTCTTTTTTTAAACTTTGTATTCGGTTTTATTTGCGTGTTAACCCTAGAAAGTTACATGCATGGTTGTGAAGAGAAGAAATTTTTGTGCAATTTAGAAAAATAATTCACTGGTATTGCAAGCCTATGCATTCCCTACTTTTTCCACTTCATAAGCTATACTTTTAAAGTATATGGAAATTTTTTAATAGCTTTGAATTGGGAAATGCAACACACTTTTATGTTAAACTGTGGGTAGATGTGTTACTTGTATTAATAGAATTTGATAGAGTCGTAGAATGTATTGGGTTGGAAGGGACCTTTAAAGGTCATCTAGTCCATTATGTAGGCCCAGGCTGAAAGCGGAAAATAGACTTTTTTATTTATTTTTTTTTGCAAAATTCAGACATTCTCTAAAAGTTTGTTCTCTGTGAGCATTCAAGTTAAGGTACTAAATCCAATTTCATGATGTTACAGGTGTGGAAATAAATGCATTGTAGCAGGGCAGGGAAAAGGGGCAGGTCTTCCTTTCAGTTTACTGTTTTCTGAGAAAGGGACTATTGAACTGGTCCTTTTCTTACACTAGTGTCATATTACTTCTGGCTTTGAAAATACTTTTTGTCTTAAAATTACATTCATATGTATTCCACATGCTCAAGTAGAGAACTTTACCACATCACATTAACAGAAGGTTCTGCATTATATGTGGTAAGTAATAAAAATAGCGTCTATTTCTAACCCTAAATACTTCATAATTATCTTCCAGTAAAGTAAAGCACAAGTGTGATTTTGAGGCTTCACCTTGCTCATGTTTCATTGGGTAAGAGAGGGACTATAAAATGACAGATTTGGAATCTTAGAAGTTACTTCTTGTGGCTGGTAAATGAAGCAAATGGTGAAACAAATATGTTTTCTGTGGTTGTAGAAATAAGATGTGAATCCTCGTTATATACCTATCTATGTGATGTTAATATATGTGATTTCTTTCACAAATTAACTTCACTTTTTCCCATTTCCCTTACTAGCTTTTGCATGTGATGAGCACTTCTGCTGCCTTGTAGACAACCAAAAGCAGGGAGAATGGAACCAAGAGGAGGGAGAATGATGAGGGAAAGAAAGATGGAAATTTCAAGCAGGAACAAGAAGGGGAATGGTAGGGAGAAGCAAGAGAAGAACAAGTAGGGAAAAGAAGATTTGCAGGAGAAATAGAGCATCAATATTGGAAGGAGAAAGAAGAAAACAGGAGAAGAGGGAGAAAGGAAGTGAGAATAATAACCCCTAAGTGATTCTGTGCTGGCAGGGTAGTTGGACTTGAAGATCTCCTGAGGTCCCTTCCAACCCCTGCCTTTCTATGATTCTGTGATTCTGTGAATAATAGTGGCTGTCGTTACAGGATCTAATTACGTGGTGGAGTTTTGTGGCTTGGTGGTTTGGGGGGGGTATTTGAGTGATGCTAAATACAACTATTTATTTAAAGTATTAGCAATAAAATATATTTTATTTCTGATCATTTTGTGACAATGTACGTTTGGTTTGGGAGTTATGAAGCGTACATGTTCTTCATCTTAGTGAAGTAAGTAAAGTCCATGTCTCCTTTCCTAAGAAATTATGAAGGAAACGCTGTTTTAAAAACTGTAGAGGCTCCTGTAAATAACCCTTGCAGTGAAAAAGGAAGGGAGACTCCTTTTGTCTGGCTGCTTGGGTTGGAAGTGATCACAGCATTCTAATGACCAAAGGGTTGTGGCGGCATGTCATGTGTTGTGCAGCATTCG
>VWZK01006165.1:159253-222840 GCA_013396935.1 Baryphthengus martii | reverse complement strand
AACCGCCCCGGGAGCAGCAACCGGGACCGGAATCCTTGTGCGAGGTAAGAAAGCGGGGACTGAAGCGGCGAGGGAACGAAGGAAGGACTGCAGCTCCCGCGGCCAGAGCCCAAATCCCGCTCCTTCCTTCCGGTATCGCGCAGCTGCCTGCGGGCGAGCGGCGGATATTCCCCGTTCTGGGGTTGTGGGCTGAGCTTCCACGTTCCCTTGTGCTCTTTGTTTTAGCGTTATTCTTAAACCTCTTCCTCTGTCAGTGCCCCAGTCAATAACATTTGTAAGGAAGCGGTGCTGGGAGAGAGGGCCAGCCCAGCCTCCCTCGGTGCCAGGCGGGGAAGAGAGGCTGCGGACAGCCGGTAAATGTAGCGCGCCTTGAGAGGTCGTGAGGGTGTTCCGAACTCAAGCAGGGAATCTTTGGAATGAAGAAAGCTTTCCAAGAGTGACAGCAGCAAACATTTGAAAACCGTTTTAAAAGTAAATGAAGGAATTTATGATGGATCTTGCTTCAGTTTGATTTGCTGATGAAAGAACTGTGTACACCTGCTATGCACACAGCTTGCCCCTGTTCTGTTAAAGCAATGATTTTTTTTTTAACTCATTTAGTTGAAATCATTGGTTCTATATTCTGAATTGTCATAATTCTCTTTGAACGTGGATTATATAGGATTGTTAGTTTAGACCGGAATCAGTTTAACCTAAATTATTCTGCTAAATTTAGCCGATTAAAGCATCTAGGTAGGATTTTACAGTAGCTTTTAGTTAGTGTAGTTTGCTGTGAAGTGATATAATTTCTGTGTGTAGATAACTGAGATCTGAATGATAGCAACTTAAGAGGGTGTCACAACATAGGGGATTTCATGTGAGGAGAGAAGGAATGTGAAGACCAGTTACTGAGAGGAAGTCTGAATACACGAAAAACCCCCAATCCGACCTGTTTGGGGTTTTTTTGCACAGGCTCTGACTTGTGACTTACGGACAGAACGTGATTCAGGGTTCCTGAGTTCTGTCAAACCTTGTTTACTATCTGGGCACCTGGATTTGGGGGTTACATTTTCTATTGCCACTGAACACAAAAATGCAGCACTCTCTGTTCTGTGCCCCCACATACTGTGATACCCTCTGTGGTTTATCTGCAAGCTGTCCTCCCAGATGCTTCAGAGGCTTTGGATTTTGGTTCTGTTTCTACTCCACCTCCCTGGTTTTTTTTCCTGTGCTCACTCATGTAGAAAACTTTGCTGTTTTCAGCAGCTCTAAACAAAATATTAAAGACCTACCTGCCCATTTGGACAGAAGGCACTAAATTACCTTTTTACTTATGTACTTTCCACAGTTAGAAAAGAACTGTGTAGGCTACAGGGAAGAAGTTGCTATAGTGGAAGGGTGATTGGTCTCCATTAAACTTTAGTTAGATTGAGTTGATTGTGCAGAGCCTATTTAGACTGAGCACTGAGTGATATTACATTTTAGTTGATATAAGGAAGGCTTTAGGGTTTTCCGATGCCAAACGTGAAACACAGTCTGGTAGCGAGATACAACTGGGAGCAGATGGATATTCCACAGCTTTGGCTTGGGTGTCAGGCTTGTAACAAAAGAACATCTCCGGCAACAGCCAGAGAAGAATGAGCCCTCAGACTGCAGATCAAGGAATGTGTGTGAACCACTGTTCTCTCTACACTGAGAGTTGTAATGAGTTACTGCAGGGACTCTTCACACCTACAAACAATGGAGAGAAGCAAAGATATGAGCATGGAGGATGTTTGAAAGAAACAGAAGAACGTAGGGATGTATTTAGGTCTTCTAGCCCAGTTTTCTGCTCAGAGCAGGGCTAACTTCAAATTTTAGACTCGTTTTTTCAGAGCTTCTGTCATATCTTGTCTTTGTTTTAGTCTTGTGTTTGGGGAAGGAAGTTTCAAATTTATTTAAAAGGAAACTCCTCTTCTGCAGAGAGTTCAGGATTCCAAACAGCTGTGGGAAGAAATTTTATTACAAGGATTGTTTTACTGAAGATTCAAGCGTTACTAGCACTCACTTTCTACACTCAGGCTGAGAGACTGTTGATTCCTGCAACATGGAGAACGATGTCATCTTGCAGTTCCGTCGGCAGCTTCTGCTCATTGATGAAAATCTGGTGACTGAAGATGTAGCAGCTTTAAAATTCCTCTGTACTGACTTGCTCCCCTTCAGAAAGTTAGAAGGCGTGAAGTCAGCACTGGACATCTTTCAGCTTCTCATGGCTGAAGAATATCTAAATGAGGAAGAGACTTTCCTGCTAGCTGAACTCTTATACAGAATTAAATGTCACTCTTTGCTCAAGAAACTTGGTTATACCAAGGAGAATGTGCAAGAATGTCTGCATGAGAAGGGAAGAGTGTCTCCATACAGGTGAGCTTGCAGTAGGGTTTTGTTTTCTCCATTACTGCCACTTATTCCATACTATTTCCCTTTCCATTTTTAAATTCTCAGATTGCTTTTAGCTTCTACCCCACTTTCTGTTCTACTTTTATCTCACTGGATCTCTGTTACAGGCAGATGCTGTATGAATTGTCAGAGAACATAACCAATGAGATGCTGAAGGATATTGTATTACTCCTGCAAAACTGCCTTCCAAAGCGACGGATAACTCTTTTGTGTGAGGAGAGAGCCAAATGTGTATGTGGTGGGAAGGGAAGAAGGAGGGGGGAAAATAGAAGGAAAAGTGTGGAAAGTATTTGGCACAATAGGGCATAATCTGCAACTAGGCTACTCAGTATTTATGGGGTTACCAAGGAGGAAGCTGTTGACAGGTAAGTGTGGAATTTGGTGCTTTATGCCAAGGTCAATCACTGATAGTCCACAGTCTTGCATTACATCATAAAATGGTGACAGATCAAATTTTCACCCTGCTTGAGCCTTGTGCAGAGGAGATTCATGTCCAAATGTCATTGGTGCTGTTTCACAGCAACCAAACCGCTGGAAGCCAAGAGTCAGTAATATGGTTTGAGGGAATCTGTTTAAACACGACCATAGCAAATAATAATGCAACCAGTAGTTTTCCATGGAGCAACGTTTCCACCTCCTGCAGTGATGTAAAGTTGACTATTTGGACCTCGCTGGTAAGAAGCAAAGCAGATAATAATGCAGTTGTTTGAGACAGGGCTGAGGCAGGTGTTGAGTTCTAAGGAACAATAACTGTATTTTCCTCTTTCCTTTTGGCTGTCAGTCTGCTCTGGAATTGCTGATTTTATTGGAAAAACAGGGTCTTATAAATGAAAACAATGTACAGATTCTGGAGCAAGTCTGTATGAATGTTTCACCTGATCTCCTGGAAACAGTGAACTGCTACAAAATGGAAAAAGGTGAGAAATTCTGAGGCAGGGAGTAGGTTTCCTAAAATGTAGGAAGCACTAGAAGGGTCTGGGCAGCTGAACCTCTGGGTCTTATTGTATATTGCTGGAAAGGGAGCTTGAGCGGGATCGCTCATCTTCACACACAGATTTGACATAAGTCTCTAGCTTGCATTATTTTCCAGCTGAATTCCAGCAGGGATGTGCTGGAATGTCTGAGGCCACACAGAACAGTTCTGCACATACAGAATGGGCTGGGAAACTGAAAATCTATTTACAGTTATGTAACTTTTTGCCATTTCCCCGTGAATAGTACTGAGATAATGATAACTGTTCTGTAAAAGGCACTTTGTGATTTATGAATGTACACTCCAAACAGGGAGTTGCTTGCTCACCAGCTGGAGAGGCAAACTGTGTCTGCATGTGTGTCTGATATGTGGTAGGCTTTATTATTAAATGTGTGATTCGCCTTATCAGGGCTTATACTGCAGATTGTCATTTTCCTTCATTTAATGTCCTGTAGAGTCACTAAGCATACTGGGGAAAAAGTTCTATTTCCATTTATTTAAGCACTGTGAAACAAATTCTGGGAAGTACAAAGCTGTGTCTCCCCAGAAGGTGCAAAGGCACTCAGCGTTTCATGAGTTCCATTGGCTCGTGCTTTCTGAGTGTGTTTCAAAGTTGCTTTCTATTTTAATATATCTTTCAGTAAGTATAGATCCACATTTGCCTAATGTGCAGTTTAATCAAGAGGCACTTGGTTTCTCTCATTTTGTCTCTTTCTGCTCTCAGTGCCTGTGCCTCAGAGAGAGAATGCTCTGCCATTACAAGAATGTTCACTGTCTCACACTGGAGGCATCAAAGTATTCCCTTCCCCACAGGTACACTGGAGTACATACTGCCAACTTGGGTTTTAGTGGTTTGGGGGGTTGTGGTTTTTTTCTTGCCTTTATTTTGAAACTGTACTGGCTGTGAGGTTCTTTGCTAGATCTTCTTACTTGGTTTAGGAAGGGAACAAGCATATTTGTTCAGCATGTAAGAAATACAGCTGCATATTTTATCAAACAGTGGAATTAAAAAATACTACTATTGGTCATGTGCAATTGGGGGAAAAGTTAATATTAGGGAGAGAGATGAGTGTGAGGAAAAAGCTGGACAGGTGCTGTCTATTCAGTTAGTTGGTGCTGATTTTTAAAATTTTGCCTGATCAACACTAAACTCTAAAGGCTAACAATGTACTTTACTTGATGATCAGCTCAAACTGCTGCTGCTAAAGGAAGTGGTCCCATTTTCGCAATGGACCAGTCCTTGATCAGTTAAACCCCCCCTGCAGCTGCATGATGAATCAGGACTATAACTGATCTCTTTAGGGGGCAGAGGAGAGGAAGGGAGGGAGTTTTAACTCAATTCTGAATGAGGTAAACCAGTGATATTTCTAAGGATCCTACCCAGATGTGAAGTTATAGTAGAGAAACACTGAGGAAAATGATCTGTTTAGTATCAGAAGGATGTGCAGTGCTGCTGCTTCGAGCTACATTTGCACATGTAGAGGTTTGGGGAAGCCTTCATACATGGCACTTGGCACAGTAAGTAAGTAATTAGTTTTATTAAGAAAGTAAATTTAAAAGAATTTTTGAAAAAAGACTAAGAGACTGTTTACATATTTCTGATTATCATGTTTGATTTTTCTTTAAAATTATGAGACTATGGGCTTTTTTGATGCCATATAATAAACCATTCACACTTACTGTTAGAAGGTGTCTCTTAGAAACGGACTAGAATCACTAGTTATAACGATTTATACTCATATAATTGACTATCCAAGAAAACTGATATGGGACTATGTTGCAATCTTTATTTTGTTTAAGGTGACTGCCTACCACTGTAGTGAAAGGATCATTTGAAAGTGGAAGAAAATTCTTTGCTGTTTCCCTTTGTCCTTAAGAGAAAACATAGTTGTTTACAGGTCTTTGAGATTTGCATGAAGTAGGGAAGTCTTTTGTAATTTCATTATGAAATGCTTTGCAGCTCTTGGGAATTCAGTATTCTTCCTACCCACTATTAAAGAGCTTTGTATTGAGCCTATTTTGCTAAAATCAGTGTGAAAACTTATTACATATAATAATAATTTTTAACATGGTATTCCCCCTATTCAAAATACAGGAGACCTCAATCAAATCTATCAGTTCTAATATCAACGGTAAGAATTTCTGAAAATATGTTTGGGTTTTATTACCTTTATGTTTAATGTTGCTTTATTCTCTCTGGGAAATTGCTAGCATTTGGTTTAATGCAACATACTTACCTCGCTGGTTTTTTGGAAGGGTCTTTCGCTTTCTGCAGAAGTAGATTTGAAGGATTTCTGTTATTATATAAAAGAGGCAAGAGAAAATTGACAAATTCTTTGTACTTTGTCAGTCGTTTGCTAGAAACTAACTAATGTGCTTTCTGGGAAGTGAAATAAGGGCTGGTCTGATTAGAAGTAAAAAGATGATTTCTTTTCTGAAAATGAAAAACAAGTTTTCTGTTTAAATACCCTTGGGAGGACAAGAGAATTAGACACTCTTAACTATTTATAAAACTGAGATTTTAATTTTTTGGGTGCTAGGTTTTGCCTCTGACTTCTTTTGCTGTATAGATCATTACGCTGAAGACCCTGGGAGTGTAGCATTGTGGAGATGGATGTTTACATTAAATAGAGTATGATTTATAGAAAAGGATACAAGCATTTTAGGGCATTCAGAAGAAGTAAATAAAGCACAATAAATGAAGTTACGTTTTGGATCGGGTCTCCAAAATGATTCCCTACAAATGACAGTGGGTAGTTTGTATCCATCTTTGTGACTCCACATCAAATTGACCAGTTGCAAAGTACAGCAGTACAACATCTGTTAGCTCTTTTCCACTTCCGAGCTCTGTCAGTGCAGCCTTGCTCTGAAAGTCGGTCTGAGAGTTACTGTCAGTGATTCAGGAGCAACAGTAACAACACCACAAAAATCTGTAATGGAAACTTCAGTAATAACGTTGCAGATCCTATTTCTAAGCTGATTTTCAAATGAAAAATTCATTTGAATGTTGCAGGTAGAGTCTGTCCTTCTAGCATGGATATCTTTGTTTCACAATACCAATGCAAATAGAAACCTTGCCTTTGTCACAAGCGTATATATAATAAAAATAACTGGAGACATGTTCAGAATAGATGCTTTGAACGTGACAATGCTATCTCATGTGGAGGAATTATTCCTTTAAATGAAACAGTGTTTCAAATACAAAAAGTACTGTGCTGTAGCTAAACTTTTGCTACACCTGCCAATACTGGATTTCTCTTCATAAATATATATGCTGGGTTTTTTTCCTAGGTAACAACACAGCTAATCTTACACAAGGCTTCTCTGAAATAAACTTCGAGCTGCCTGGAGAATTCAGAAATGTAGAAGATGAATCCAAGGTTTGAGACAATCTCTTAAATCCTTCTTTTTAAACACCTGTGTGTGTCAGGTCTTCATCTCTAATGACATTTATGATGCAAGGACATGTGAGATGTCTGTGTGTCTCACGAAGCTTTTTGAGTTGTCTGATCAACTCGAATGTTTCAGAGAATGTTTTAGCATTGGACACCAGATACCAATATTGAAAGGTGTGGTGGATGCAAAACAGGCATAATATCTTTGATGTTATCTACATATCAGTGCATCTGCTTATCTTCCCAATACAAGCAGAATGTTGGGCATTTTCTTACGTTGTGTGTTTTGGAGACAGCTGCAGAATGTAAAAGACACAGAGACAAACATAGCTCACAGTTTTCTCTTTCCGGATCTGGCTTAGAAAAAGCTTCAGGGTACCTTGAAATTAAAAGCAATAAGGAGTAGAATGCAAAGACCTTGTGCGCAGGATAAAGGAAGTGACGAGGTTTTGGTAAGCTATTGCAGGCACGTAACGATCTTCCTCAGTAAACCAGAAGTCTTGGTACAGGAGGAAAGATCACTTTTGTGAGATCCCTTTTTAGAAGAAGCCTTATGTGCACTCTACCCTTGTACACCACTGTAATCACTGAATTCTTCCTCTGGCTTTTTCCTTCTGATGAGCATGACTATTGAGGGAGCAAGTTGCTGCATTTGTTTATAGTTATTTAATTTCTTGCAGTTCTGTGCTATAGCATCTTTTCATCACCTGATATTCAGACTGCTGTAACAAAAGTATTTCTTGCTGCTGTTGAAGGAGCTTGGAGTGCTGCCTTCATTTTATTTTGCTAAAATGCACAAAAGCAGGAGTTAATTGCTCTCTCTAGTGAGCAGAAAGAAACTGGAGTGGTAGTTTTTGATTTGAACCCGAGGCTGGGCTTGAAAGAAATGGTACTTGAAGTTTTGGTGAGTTTTCAGTTTTTAAAACATTCCTTCTTAAGAGTGGGAGGTAACTTTTAAATCTCAGCAGAACTGGCAGTGTGGCAGGGTTATGCACTTCCGAGATCTCTGTTCTGCTTACATTCCTTTCCAGTAGGTCAGTATGAACCACCTGCTCCAAGTATTCATCACTGCTCTTAAAAAGCAACTCAGATATCTAACATCCTATAGTTTGACTGTGAACCCTCTGTCATCTGAAGTTAAAATACTGTCATGACTTGGGAACTTATATCCCCATCAGCAATTCAGATTGCCAAGTTTGGCTGCTGAATCCTCTTGCATACAGATGACCAACCCAGATGCTAAAGCTTTCCTCTGCAGTTTGATAGTATGGTGACAGAGTGTGCTTGAGGCTTCACCCATGTCTTTCACACATGGAGGCACCTGTGAGTTCCAGCTTTTCCAAGTCTTAGGTGTCTAATTTTTGGATGCCAATATTGAGACGTGTTGAGGAAATAGGAGTAAGTTAAATAAATTCATTGAGGCTATAAGCTTTTTTTCTCTCCTTTCTACAGAAGATGGCAAGCTACAAAATGGATGGACCTCACAGAGGATTTTGTCTTGTTATTAATAATGTTAACTTTGATAAGACTCTTCAGGAGAGGAAGGGCTCTTACAAAGATGCTGGTAAGTTACTGAAGTAAAATTTTTGGAGGATTAGTCTCTCTGTTTCCCCATGTGAGTGTTTTGTGTAGTATTGCTCTATAATTTATTGTCTGTATTTTAGTTAATATTCTTAAAGAGTAAAATGTTTGATCTGTATTAAATTATGTCATTTGTGTATCCTAGGGGAGGAAGGGTCAAAGAATGAGTAACCACTGAGTTTCTGATGCAGTTGTGTCATTCTTGAATCATTTTAAGAATCTCTTTTTATTTAGCCTTTAGCTATAATAAAGAACTAAAACTAAACCATCATTCTACATGATATAATGCAAAATTCCATAGTCAAGCCATTCTGCATACTTCTTATTTTATTCTGTTCATTCTATTTATATCTTATGTATGGAAATCTTAATAGCCAAAACTACAACTGGAAAATAATAATGAGAAGAAGATTTTGAAAGATCTAATCTGAAACTTGGGGGTGGGATTCCTCGTATTTTCAGATGTCATTTGTAATCTCACTTAGTGTGTCATTATACATTGTAAAATGTCATTTTATTTTCTGAAACTTGTCTAGAAGATTCCAGGAACTGTGTGTTTGAGCTAATGCCATCTCTTTTTTTTATTCCAGTTAACTTTTAGTCAATACTATTATAAGGATGAATCTACAGAAGTGTCAGGGTGTAAGATCTTTCCCAGTTCAGATTAGCTTGCATGGTGATTTCATATAATGTTCCTTCTACAGCTTCAATTTTTTGTTTTATCTGTCTTTTAATTACAGGGGAACTGGAGCGAGTATTCACATGGCTTGGTCTGGATGTAAGGACTTACACAGATCTGACATCTCTACAGATTATACAGCTCATGGAAACTTGGCAGCAATTGCAAGACCACAAAGAGAGAGATTGTTTTATATGTTGTATTCTGTCTCATGGAGAGTCAGGAGCGATCTATGGGAAAGATGGAGAACTCGTATCAATCCGCACGATCATGTCTCACTTCACTGTCAAACAATGTCCACAGCTGGCTGAAAAACCCAAGCTCTTCTTTATCCAAGCATGCCAGGGTAAACAGATACAGTGTCCTGTCTATGTTGAAGCTGATGCACGAATTCCTGACTTGTCTTCCATGCAACACAGCATTTCTCCTTTTGAAAGTATTCCTGAAGAGGCTGATTTCCTTCTAGGCATGGCCACAATTGACGGATATGTCTCTTTCCGGCACATTCAACAGGGTGCTTGGTATATTCAGGCCCTGTGCAGCAAGCTACAGTTGTTGGTACCAAGGTAAATACTTTGCCTAGCTCTTCCATGAAAAAATGGGAAGAACTTCGCCCCTTTTTTTTTTTCTCCAAAGGCAGATTCGCACAGGAACACTAACCCGTGTTCTGAGGTGGACAAAATTAGTTAAAGTGATTATTTGTTTGCTTACCACTGATTAATCTACATTAACGCTGCTAGTACCGTAGAGAGAATCTGAAGAATGTGAACTTTATCATAAAAAAAACAAATCAAACCTCCTGCCTATGTTCTTTAAGGCAGAGCCATCTGTTTCTTGAGTGGATTTAGGTTAAAATATTTTATTCCATTGTTTTTGTTTATTGGATGAATCATGCATGACAGAGTAAGAAAAGATCTTCTGTTTTTAATAGGACTCACATGAGGACAAAAGAGAAGAAATTTGGAGAAAAGGTGTTTCCTTTCTTGTGCCTTAAATGTTTATACTCTATCTTGTAGATCATCTGAGAGGTGTTCAATTGAGTGCTATCTGCTCATTAATAAATCATGTTTTTATTTTTGCTCTCCTTCTGGCTGTAGGGGTGAAGATATTCTGTCAATTCTTACAGAAGTTAATGAAGATGTGAGCAGACGTGTTGACCGCTTGGGGACAAAGAAGCAGATGCCCCAACCAGCATATACCTTAAGAAGAAAATTTATATTCCCAATACCTAAAGATCCTCCTCCTTCACAGAAACATTGAGGCTTTTAAAATACATCCTTTTATCAGAACATCTCATTTAAATGAAATTCACCACACTACCTGTTTTAAGACAGTTACGATTGTGAGGAACTGTTAGTTTCAAGTCAAGGCCTCTTTTTTTTTTTTTGCCAAAGAAACCGTGAAACTGGGAGGAGACACAATGAAAACAATCCATGTGCCAGCTATTTACATCATCTATATATTTTGAATTATCAGGGTTGGGAGAAGCATGCTTCTGTCATGTTAAATGTTTTTGTACCTGCACGGATTGCAGGTATAAAAATCTTTTTTTTTTTGACAGTATGAGGCCTACATGTAGCCTCCCATATCAAAATCAGGATTGTTAATCATCTGGTTTAGACTCATCGTGTTTTATTTTGCAGACTAACAATTTTAAATCTTCCCTCTAAATCCACTAGCTATGTTCATAGAGAGAGACAAAGGAGGGAATGAAGAGGAGAAAGCTTAAGTAGTAAGTGGAAAAGGATTTCTTCCATCTCTAAATTATATTTAACTTAATGGAGAACCAGTTAACTATTGAAATCGGTAATTTGTTCCACAGTGCACGTTGATGCTGACTAATGGCGAACATAAACTTCATATACAACGAGATTGTTCCAAAACTGAGTAAAGCCAAAGTGCTATGTATTATTCCCTCTGTGAAACTTTGTGAACTATCATTTCCCCATTGCTTCTGGGAAGAAAAGTTAGGGTGGAAGATTTGCACGCTATGAAATACAACATTCCACAATTCATCTGTATAGGTTTATCAGATTGCTTAACTTTGTTGAGCATTACATTTTCTGATTATCATTCCTTGTTTTAAGATCTGAAATGCAGCCATATGAGAAACAAGGCTTGTTGCTGAGGAGGCTTCTAACAGTATTTTGTGAGTTAACTGAAATAATGTCATGTTGTTATGAGCATTTACTATGTATGTTTGTGCCCTTCCTGTTTGTTACTACATTAAATTTGTATTTCTTTTTAAGAGCTTGGTGAGAGAAAAATTATTTACTGGGGTAAGGCTTATGTTTGTTTCTGATTGGCCTCTGCACTTTGGGCTGCATGAATAGGTTGGCTTTTAACTACCTCAGGGTTTAAGCTGAAGTGAAACTCGATGTATTTCAGCAAAACACTGATTGTTTTATATGATTACTTGCCAGAAGTTAGAAGATTTGAAAGGGTATTATCTGGTGCTGTTTGACACAATTTTTAGCTTGCACTATCCAGGGTTTTTATGAGGAGAGTTTTGCATCATACAGAGCATTCAAATGCAGCCAGTTTGCCAAAACATAATGGTCACTTTTTATCACGATGAATTGATAGTTGAGTGACCCATTGCATTTTGAGTCTTTTGAGTTAGTATGGCTGCCACACTTGAAGTCATTTCTTTGCCACAGATAGAAAATGTTTTGTCCCTTAGCAGAATATATAACATACGGAATTGTGCAGTTTCCAGCTCACAATGACTGTTTAAACTTGGTGCACTCATTTTGTATATTTAGGTAACAATCGAATTTTTACCAATACGGAATAAGCGCTGACAATTTTGACCTTGTTTTGCAGAATCTTATTTTCATTTTTAAATTTGGTAGACAGAGAACATCATCATGTTATGTTGTTTTTTCTGTAGACACTTCTGTCTGGGTCATCTCCAGGTAAATCACAGGTAGATAAAGGCAGTCAGAAGAGTCTTAAGCAGACTTCTGTCTTGAGCTCCCTGGGAGAAGGATCCACATTTGCGAAGTATAAAAGACTAGTAAAGTCTCCTCACTCATCGTAAGGTTTGTTCAAACACAGCTTGGACTACCATGATTTATACTATTGGGTGTGAATATTTTGTGCATGTGTGTTGAGGGTTGTGTTTATACGGCTGCACACTGTAATACCTGGCCGCATGCAGCGGTACTCTGTCAGCACAAGCCCAAAGGCAGGACAGGTGTGGCACTATAACCACAGCTGCCATTCAGCATGGTTGTTGGATTTTTCTGCGTGATCTCCTGTGGTGTGTTCTAAGATAGTGGTTTGAAAGTCTTGGGGGAGAGAGGGCGTTTTTTATATAACTTAGATACTCATGGTTCCTTGCTTTCCATGCTGTACTCCTTCATTGTAACTCTGGTAATACAGAGCTGTGCCAGAAAGAAATCAAAACACAAACAAAAATGTGTTTAGTTTCTGTTGAGGCTTTCTGATAGCGTACAGGAGCATACGCACATGCGCATGCTCTCCCCCTACCAAATTAAAGAAGGACTGTGACCTGTGCCACCCTTCTTTAGACAGATTTAAGTGGAACTAGTGTAAAAAAGAGTCTTTCTGTTGGGTTAATTGGTATCGTGGGAAGATCATGATCTTAAAGTGGGGTTTGTAACATCCACAAGTCTCTGGTATCCCATCAGTTTTTGTGCTCGAGCTGTGTATCCTGCTGTGTGCCAGTAGAGGCCATAGTCACTACAGTTGCTGAGTAGTCAGTAGCCTCAGCATTTTCACTTCCTCAAGCCCAGTCTTTCTGGGAGAGATTAATTTTTGTCAGGCTAATGTACAAGGAATAGATTGGGACGGTTCTGGAGGAAGCTGGAGGGACAAAACCAGGCTGCAGGGGACCTGGAGAAGACTGTAGGTTAACAAAAAGACAGGAACATTTTGGGGAAGGGTAAGAGAGGATGAAATAAGTGAAAACAAAGAGGAACAACAGTGCCAGGAGGGCTGGCCCTTGAAACTGCTGCATGATGGGAGAAGCCCTTATCTGGAAAGAGCCAACTTGGGATTGGTCATGTCCCTAATTATTTTTCACACAATGCTGATCACGTCATGCTTCCTCTTTCAAACTGCAACTGGAGTCTTGCTTCAGTTAAGATGCAGAGAAACTAATGCAGGAAGAAAGACACTGAGGCATGGGATGACAAGGAGACAACCATTTTGGACTTCAGGATCAGGTCTTGTGATGTGTCTTTGTGCTGCTCCTAGCTTCTCAATAAAAGGGCAGCTCATGCTGGTGAGGTAAGTCAGACATGTTTTCTGAACATGTCATAGCCTGTGACCTTTGGAATTTGTATGCCTCATTCTATCAAAGGGTATGTTATCATTTTGAATTTTTATAGGTAGATAGGTTGAAATCAATGAATGATTGTTTTCACTGCAAAATTTTGACAAATTGCAGCTCTCCTGTCTCTCTTTGTGAAGTCACAAGCTTCAGAGAGTCTGGTAGGTGTACTGATTGCTGATCCTGTATTTCCTGCTTCAAGGAAGGTACTAGTGACCAGCAGATTATACTGGGAGCTTTACCATTGAAGGCAGAGTTCTGTACTTCAAAGAGGGTGAAAATGCCCAGATTATTACTTTCATTCTCTTGTAAATGGAGAAGTATATTGTCTAAATATTTTCAAAGGAATATTTAGCCTTTCAGTTCCCTGTGTTCACTGAGTACTGCTACTGAATTCAGTGCTGGTAACTGACATTTTTTTAGTTTAGAAAATAATCTATGCAAGTGCATGTTAAAAATAGGCTAGGGTGTGTTGGAGAGGGACTCCAGAGAAAGGAAGTAAGACATGGAGGATCTGGTAGCAACAGCAGAACCGTCGGACTGAGATTTTTTTAAATGGGAAGATATAATTGATTCACTCTTCCCTCACAGCTTTTCAATTAGGATTTCTGTATGGGAGCAAATGTGTTCAGCTGTGCTGTAAGCTAGAGAGCCCTGGCTGTGCTGCTTAGTGCGTCCCCTTAAAAGCAAAAACCGTGTTACTTTTGTGGCGTGTTTACCAATTTGTCTCACAGAGAGTGGAATTATTTCCTGAAACTGGCACCATGGTAGGCGGAGCAGGGAACTGCTGCATTACGACTGCAGCTTATTACTTTGTTATGTCATACTTCTTGTAAGTCATGGGACAATGTAGACCATAGTACAAAAGGCAGTACTTTTCTTGGAACTTTGAAGACTGTAGCTGTTTCATGTTTTTCAGAGTGTTCCAGTAGTCCTCCAGCCTTTCTCCCATGTAAGTCATGTAAAATTACTATTACTATACAGTTTGCTTGTTGTATCAGTTGTTTCTTTAGTAGAGTGGGAGGAAAAAAACCAGAAGCAGTTAAACATTGGTTTAGTGTGCTTCTTGTATTTACAGCCAGGCTAAAATGTAGTGTGNCCCTTCCAACCCCTGCCTTTCTATGATTCTGTGATTCTGTGAATAATAGTGGCTGTCGTTACAGGATCTAATTACGTGGTGGAGTTTTGTGGCTTGGTGGTTTGGGGGGGGTATTTGAGTGATGCTAAATACAACTATTTATTTAAAGTATTAGCAATAAAATATATTTTATTTCTGATCATTTTGTGACAATGTACGTTTGGTTTGGGAGTTATGAAGCGTACATGTTCTTCATCTTAGTGAAGTAAGTAAAGTCCATGTCTCCTTTCCTAAGAAATTATGAAGGAAACGCTGTTTTAAAAACTGTAGAGGCTCCTGTAAATAACCCTTGCAGTGAAAAAGGAAGGGAGACTCCTTTTGTCTGGCTGCTTGGGTTGGAAGTGATCACAGCATTCTAATGACCAAAGGGTTGTGGCGGCATGTCATGTGTTGTGCAGCATTCACAGATGTCAGATACCGATATTTCTACACTGACATCTTCACCCTCTCTTAAACTATAGCAGTACTCATTCTGTAAGCATTCAGCCAAGCAGCATTTATTGCCTTGATACCTCTGTCAAGAGTAGTGTGTGGGTAGATCGATTCCCTGTCCTCACTACGTCGTGAAAAGTAGCACTGAAGTCAGTATTGGTTAACATGCAGGAATTTTGTGATGCCAGTTGTCTGTCTCTTCTCCCATAGCTTTTTGTGTCCCTCCATACACACGGTAGGGACTGTGTTGTAGCTGTAATGTGCCCCTAAAATTTGAGTCTGGAAAGTGGCTGGATGCAGGGCCAAGCTGTACGTATAATGCAGCAAAGAGTGGTTGAATGATAGCAAACTTCCATTCCGTGTCCAAGAGGAGAAATTCTTTCAGGATCCATCATGAGTTTAGGATGCTTGTGTAGGAACATAGAGTGACATGCTGGAAATTTCATGATCACAGGCTGCCAAAATATCTCTCAGAAGCTGCTGTTGAATGAGATAAAACAAAGCACTCCTCTACTCTTCCACGGTCAGTGCCTGGAAGAAGGCTGCCAGACTGAGTGCTTGATATGGTACTGAATTTCAGTGTTGCATTCTGAGAACTGAAATAGAGATTTCAAATATTTCTGTATGTGCTGTATATATGGAAGAGGGAAAAGAGAATTGGCAGAATATAGATAGTGCCTTTCAGTAGTTCAGAAGGTGTCACCGGAGTCTGCACAGGGCAGGGCCTGCTCACCCTCCTCCTCCTCCTACTGCAGCAGGTATGTGGAGGTGATAGACCCGCATAAAACCAGCATCAAAACCCTCTCCCACAAGCACTACTCCCCAGCTTCTTGTCAGTGGGAAAAAAAAAAACCTGCCAAAATTGTTTGGGTGTTGTTGGTTGGTTGGTTGGTTTTGTTTTTTCTTTGTAGCCTGTTTTAGTTTAGAAGGGCTTGCCAGCGATAGCGAAGAGTTACTGGTCACTTGTATTTGGCTCTGGAACCGCTGTCGGTTGGTTTTTCTGACTACCTAGGGAGGTTCCTCGGCCGGGGGTCGAGCAGAAGGCTCGCAAGCGCCAACGCCGAGCGCCTGGAGGGCTCCGGGCCGGGTACGGTCGGAGGGAAGGGCGGCCCCGTCNTTTTCAGCTAAGTTCTTCTAACTAACTGTGTTTTCTGAAGTTAGCAGTAGGTTTTTGCGGGCAGTGCCTGCTTCCAGCAGTGATAATGCTCGATGTTTAGGATTGGTGTGCAGACCAAGGCCAAGATGTTGTGTACCACATTGAGGGGTGTAGAAAGAAAAAGCCACACCTGTGGGAGGAGCGGACAGGACATGTGACCCTAAACTGACCAACGAGGGATTCCACCCCATATACATCATACTCGGTATAAAGCTGAGGGATCACCAGGATCAAGCTCCCTTCCTCACTTCTTCAACGGCCGGCGTCCAAGGAGGACTCAGTCCGTTCTGCCTTCAATCCTGATTTGTGTGTACCAGAATGCAGCTTCTCAACCCGGTTCCCATCTGCTGCTGGGCCCAGTCTGGGACTTCTGCTCCACACCACCAGTGGTGACAGTGACATAATTGCCATCAGGGGTGGGGGAGGGTTTGCANCCCCCTGCCAGAGCAGGAACCTAAATGACATCACATAGAAAGGCGTCCAGGCGGGTCCGGCCGCTTCCCGGTTCCCGCGGGACGCTGCCGCGCTTCATGGCACCCCGCCCGCTCGCAGCGGTGTCGCGCTCCGAGAACGCGCCCCCAGCTCCCTCCCTCAGATGAACTTCGTCCCACTTCCCGCCACCGGGGATGCCGCCTCCTTCCTGCGCGGCNCATCTGTTATAGGTCTAGCGGGCTGCCCTGGCTCTAAACCTTGGCAATGTGGCACATCTGTTCAAATTGCAAGAATTTTCTGGGTTTGAGACTTACAGCCTCTGAAAAGTAAAAATGACAATTCCCGTTACCAGAAAGATTTACTTTTGTAAACATGTGTCATATACCTTAAAAAAAAAAGGCACGTGAGAAAGAAGATAATGTAATAACTAGCTACCAAGAAAGTATTCTCTTTCCTGTGTGGCTATAAAAATGTACAGTCAGATCTGAAATCGCTGAATCATGAGGTTAAGCAGATATGATTCATTCAGAAACTAGTGGCTTTGTGGTGATATGGGCTGAAAGGCATGGATTCTGGTCTGTTTAAAAGTTCCGTCTGAACGGATTTAAAGAAAATGGTATTTGAGGGCAGAATCATATATGCTGCATCGTGTTTTATTGTTATGTTTTTTGACATACTAAAGTTTAAGATTCAGTTGTACGTTCCTGCTAGCTAACAGAATGCTGACCAAGGGCACGCCACAAAAAGCAGTGTTGCTGTATAGTGGTCTTTGGAGGAGAGAGGAGTACAGTTGTTTGCTAATTTTTTATTATTTTCTATTATTTTCTTAATATTTACAATGGTATTAATTCAGTTAGCTTGGCTACCTTGGAGTTACTAGCCCTGTTATTGCAACATTTGCGGTATCGGTGACATTAAAATGGATTGCCTGATATTCCGCTAGTGTAGGAGTAGGAAGTTCTTACTTACTGTTGTCAATTTCTCTGTCTCCCAGTGAGTGTAATGGGACGACGAGATCTCTGCTGAGTGCATTTCTGTAGAGTTTCTCTTCAGAGATTCCCGGTTGTCTTAGCTCTAAGGCAGAGAGAATAAAGTGGTAAATGGTTCTGTTACCAGAGAGGCAGTGGAGGCAAGTCTCTTAAGTGTCAGCGTGAGAGTTAGAAGGCTTGCACTTGGTAACGTCTAACTTTTCTCTTGTGCTCAGAAGTTGGATCCATAAGCCAAGTTCAGTATTTCTAAGAGAAGGGAGGTGGTATTTGACACTCAGTGAAACAGAACTAGTTTGACAAGAACTCTGGTGGCATTTTTAAAAGGGTTGACATCATCTGTATTTGTTTTAATATTACTAGTTGATTGAGAGCTGGGAACTGAGCTGTACTTGATGAAGATAATCCTAAACAGGAAGAGGTTGCTTTGGCCATGCTGACCAGGGTCAGAAGCAGCATATCAAGAAAGGAGAAGCCAGATAGCTTTGAGCAGTTATACTCATGTGGACTCTTGTCTTTGTTATGATGTAAAACCTGTCTCGTTTACTACATAGTCTCTATTTTAGACTGGCAAGTGGCTTTTGCTCCCAAACAGTATCAAACCTCAAAAAAACTAAAGCCAAAAAAGCAGCAGCCTGCCAGGATTGTACACCCTGTACGTCAGTACTTCTTGCTGCCTAGACATGCCTTAATGTTAAAGAAGCACAGTCCGAATCTTGGGTTTCCTGAAGCAAAATCTCAGGCATCAAATCTCATAAAAATAAATAATTTAATAGAATGGTACACCAGCAAGGTCAGCTCAAGCTGGCTTCCTCTGGAAATGGACCCCCTCAGTTGTTTCCCTGTAATTTTTAAAGCCTCACAAGCTAGTTTAGGGACCCCCTCTGTTATTTTCTCTAATTTTTAAAGCCTCATCAGCTGTTCATGCACCTATTCACACAACAAGCATGAGTCTTTTATCCAGTCAGATTGTTTAATGGTTACTTGTCCTCTTCGATGACTGGAGTTTTTGGTGCAGGCAGCTTTATCTACTTACCCAGCTTCATAATCCACCTGCACTTGGAACTCACCTGTCTTCTGCTGACTTCAGGTAGAATGATCTCTTTTTTAATTTCCATGAATAATAGTTCCTCTTCCTTTGATAGTAACGATCACTCTAATTCATATTGTTAAACATACAGTTTTCATTAATATTACTTATAGAATCTCATTAGGTTAGCCTAATTACAAGGTATCAATGTAATAGAAAACTGTTCTTGTGGCTAAGAAAGAGTTCAGTCTAAATTCATCACTCTCTAGGTTACAGCTTGTAGCCTAAGGCTTCAACAATCCACCTCCTTACGCTAAGCAGGTTAGCTACTAATGTTAACCAAAACACGTAACTCCAACAGTCAGATTTGAGATTATCTCCCTTCCCAACAGGTAGGAAGCGAGAATAATCCATTACTTTCTCTGTTAATTTCACATAATACAGAGGTTTTTATATTCCTTGTTAAATGAAGAAAACCAAAAGAGTTAAGCATCAAAGCTATGATAGCAAGATAGTCTTTCTGTACTTATTTTGGGCTATTCTACATGAAGTGATACCCTTTTTAATTGTGTCTTTGCATTGCTGATATTGACAAATTAAATCAGCTTCTGTTTGTGTTTAACAGGTCCAAATCTTAATGTGAAATGAGTGCGGACTTTCAGAAACTCCTTTTTAACATTTCTGAGGCTTTGGTCACAAATGAACTGGCAGCTCTGAAATTCCTCAGCCTGGAGCACATCCCCCTGAGGAAGCTGGAAGCCATCCAGAATGCACAGGACTTCTTCGAAGCGCTGCGGGAGAAAGGCATGATCGGGGCGGGGAACCTGTCCCTCCTGAAGGAGCTGTTCTACCGGATCGGTCGGATCGACCTCCTGGCTGCCCACCTGGGCTCCAGCCGAGAGGAGATGTGGAGAGAGCTTCAGATTCCCGGCAGGGCACAGGTGTCAGCCTACAGGTAAGCATAGAAGTAGTAAACCTTTGCATGCAAAATGTACAGCAGTTCTGTTGTATACTGTCTTGTTTGCTGTCTGCACTGTTGTCTTATGAATATCCCAGCATAATCACAGGACTACCTCCCATTGTGAGTTTTACATTTTGCAGTTCAAACGTGTGATTTTGGAGTTTACTTCTCATAACTTTCTGAATCAGTCTTTCTCTATTCTTTATTGCCAGGCAACTGCTATATGGAATTGCAGAGGACTTGACTCAAAGAGATGTCCAGAATGTGAAGTTCCTGCTCCAAGAAAAAATACCAAAGAACAAGCTCCAGGATAATGCTGTATGCAAAGTGATCTCGATAAGTTTCTTGCAAGGCTAGTTCAGAGTTTGCTAGTTCTCGTAAGAAGGAAGGAAAGGGAAAGCAGTCTGCTCTCACTAAAATCTCTTCTTGAAAGAATTGTGATGTTAGCTACTGTGTGAAAGAATGGACCCTTTTTTTTCTTGCCATATCTTTTCTCTGCCCTTTTTTTTTGTGCTCTTCTGTTCCTATTTTCCTTACACCACCTGCCTCCCTAATCTTTTTTTTCCTGAAAAATGCATCATGCTCTTCCTTTCCTCTTTACTTGGCATTTCTAAGACATTTGTACATATACTGTGTCTGTGAAGAGTGATGTTTGCTGGAGAAAAAGCAATGTTTTGAGACGTACGATCAAGTTGTAATGTGAGTTCAACCACAATTTTTTGCATGTTATTGGGTACATTTTCCTTTCCTTTTTGTTGTAATTTGGGATACCACCATTTTGTTAACTCCCCCACGAAAATACTAAGAAGGCTGATGAGCTAATTTTACACTTGTATTGTAAGTAATGAGGAGTGTTGTAAAAATGCTTGGTATTATTAAGAAGCTTCCTTAAAAGTCTTGTCTTGTCTTGTCTTACCTATAGGAAAATTAGCAAATTTACCTCCAGCTTGGTGGACTATTGAGCTTTAAAAAAATCAACCAAACAACAAAATTAGCCCTGAACACCTTTTCTGTAATAGAAAATGTAAAACGGCACAGCTAAATGACTTAACAGCACTTCATCTGAACACCGAGACACAACAGGATGCCATGTTGTTATCTACATCAGTGCTTTGCGCTGCTGAAACAAAGCCAGGGGCATTTTCTAATGATCCTGTCTCAACCTTAGTGATGTGTTTCTTCATATACCTTGCATCCCGATCCCTGTTTTAATGAGGTTTTGAGAAAAATGAAATTGGTATTTAGCCGGTCAGTGTCTGGGAATGAGGGTGTTGTCTTCTGCTTTGTCCAGAAGTCCCCGATACTGCAGTTATTGAAGGTCACTGTATGAGCTTGAGTTACGTGTTTTTGTTTTACCAGTCAATGTTGAAGGTCTTACTGGAAATGGAAAAAAATGGGATAATTAAAGAAGATGACCTGGAAGTGCTGAAAGATATATTAAAGGGATTTAGAGCTGACATAAAGAAAAAAATTGACATCTATGAAGAAAAAAAAAAAGGTAAATTATTTAATCTGCTGTTTAAGAGTAGAGTTGGGGGTTTTTTTTTGTGATTTTTGAGGCTCCTTGGCAGCTTAGGAGTCCAGTGATAAGAGAGAGACCTTACAGCATCCTAAGAGAGGCAGAGGGGCTCTTGGTACCAGTGGTTTCTGAAGTTTTCTGCTACTTCACTATCCCATCATACCTTCATGTGTCTCTCCTTGAAATATGTTCTGTGCCTTGTACATGGTCTAAGTCTCCCTCCTTTTTGCCTTAAATGCAATTTTTCTCTTCAGAAAACAGTGCAGTGCTGGTTTCAGACCAGCATAGCTTTCCAGTCACTGAAATCAGAAACTGGAAGTCACAGTTGCCTTGGAGAAACTTGTATTGGGAGATTGTCAGCGTTGTTTGCTGTTAGCCAGGCTGTTTGCCCTTAGTCAAAGGAAGAGTCCCTGGAGACCAGGTACCTGGCTAAAGGGTGACCATTACCTTTCTGTACCAGATGTGAATTTACAAGGACTTCAGTATATCTGGGCTGTTGCAGCTGACAAGGCGACTTTTGACACCTGACAGCTGGGGCCTTACTCTTCGGAAAACAGGATATGTCAACTAACAACAGCTAAGATCTATTAATTTTTTTCCAAAACTTCCTTTTGGATGTGTTTCCATAGACATATCTATACACCCCATGCAGTTCCCTGTAGGTATATTGAGTAGTTTCCCCAGTGTTGTCTTTGTGCTGCTGACCTGTGCTTATGTCACTAAAAGAGCAAAAGAAAATTGCCAAGGGTGACTAGTGTAAGCAAACCTTCTGTAAGGGGAATGGCTTTTTAGTAGTATTTTTATTATTTTGTCCCTCTTGATAAGAAGAAAAAGAATGTGTCTTACAGATCTTGTTGCCCTGCCCTGTTAAATTCCAGTTAAACACATCTGAGTAACTTGTAAAAGGGGTACTGTGATTTATTTCTATGGATAGGGTCACGGGTTTGATGATTTCTTTATTTATTTCAAGCAGTTTTATTCAAAGAAGTGTTTTGTTGCTTTGAGGAAGCCTTCCATTATGCTACTATTCTACATCCTTGATGTGTCCACCAAAATGCTAATGTTCTCTGGAGAAGAGACAGTGGCCTCAGAAGTAAATGAGCTATCTGTAGTGTAGCACCGTACAAAAATGGCTGTCCTCTTTCACTATGTATCTTGTAGTGGAGACCCTAGTGAATGGCCTGCCTGGGGAGACTACTCACATTCAGCCTTTTATTATCCAGATCTTACTACCAGTAGAAGAGCAGAGAAGAAATGGAGCACAGCTCTGCACTGCTTCAATAACCATCAGTCTGTGAAACTGGAACCCTCCTTGTCCCAGTCTATAAAATGATGGTGTCTCAGTCATGCGGGAACCAGAACCACCTTTCACCTCACTCCTTGTACTGTTGTTTTGAGTGTTGAAATATGCACAGTGGAAGATTTATCCTTATTAGTCCTAAAATGTTCTATTTATCTTCTTCGTCTTAGAAAATGATTTTAAGGAAAGACTCCGCTATCCAGCATCTGTAGATCCACCAGAAGAAGGAGCAGAGAAGGGGCCACCAAAGCTGGTGAGAAATACCTCAAGATTACTTTTAAAGTATTTAACCAACTCCTGGCAGGAGAGAGCATAAATTCTTAAGACTAAGCAGGTAGAAGAAATGAAAGGGAGATGTGCTGGTTTTATACCTTGGAACAATTCCTATTTTCAACACAGGACTAAGCCTTGTTCTTTTGTGAGAACCTGGCTGTCAGCAACCTTTGAGGCAAGAAAAGAAGGAATATCTGCTGTGTGAAGCAAATGAATCTTAATGATAATGAAGACTGGAACATTAAAATTCTGGCCAGGATACTCCTGCTACCTCACTAGTAACCCACAAGGACTCTCAAAGGGAATGGTAGGGTGCAGGAACTTTTCCTCTGCAAGTTCATGTTTCTGGCTACTCACTTTCTCCCATGCCAAAATCATATCCTAACCACAGAGAGAGAGGAGGAAGGATTCAGGAAGCAAAAGCAGATTCCTTTCCCCTGTACCTCGCTTTCATTTTTAGGCTTTTCTTTTCTTGTATCTTGGCCCTCATGATTTTTATGGGCCTGGACATGAAGGACCAACAATCTGTGTATAGCATATTTCTCTTTTGGATGCTTGGCACTACTTTCTTACATCTTTTCCTTGTTTCTACAGCTTGTGGAATCATATGAGATGAAAAATAACCCCCATGGTTACTGTGTGATTCTTAACAACTACATTTTTAAAAATCCAGATGAAGCTAGAGAAGGAACCAAGAAAGACGGAGGTAAGTACTTTTTAAATAAAATTACTGGTCTGCTTTTTTCTCTGATAATTCTCTGAAAGAATTATCTAATCTTTCTTGTGAAGAAGAATCATATCCTTTGAGCCGCTTTCCCTCCAGAGTAACGAGATTGACAGTCACTGTAGAAACTGGAAATACACCACTTCCAACAGTTTAGCTGATGGCTTAAAGAAGGAACCACTTTCTGTTCTAGGTAAAAAGCATCATCTTAATTGGTCATATGTACCAAATAGTGAAGGAGGGATTGCGATTCCACTTTTTCACTTCTTGATTGTTTTTAATTCTTAAATAGCATAGAGTAATATTTTTTCAAGTCCTTACGTTCTCTTTAACGCTCAAATAAATGCTACTGTTTTATAATTTTCCTTAAAGCCTGTCTTCCTGCAAGTGTCATGTTTAAGATAAACAAGAGTTTATCTTAAAAAAATTAGATTTGTTTCCTGAAAGCACACATCACTGATATTTTGATTGCTTCCAGCCTGTCTACAGGCTACTTGCTTTCCAGCTACTTTCTCACCGCCTGCACAATTAAGTCAACATGTGCTGAGAAGTCTGCATAGCATTTGTTAGTTGGCTACCCTGCCTTCCTTCTTGCTGCATTGATCATTCTCACAGAATGAGGGAACCACTTCATTTAAGAATTTGTCATTCTGAAGAGGTACCTCTTCTTTAACTTGCTAAGTCTTACTCTTAAGCATCTGAGATTACTATGCAATGCACAGTCAAAGCTTGCTTTAACACAGTAAGCTTCACTAATTTGAACTCATTAACCACATAATCTGAAACCTGTTTTTTTTTAAGATAGCTTGGTGCTACTTGTATTTAAAATGAAATTAGGCATTTGAGTTTTTCTTACTAGATTTGTCAGGGTAAGAGTCAGTCAGGTGAGTTTATGAGTGGGATCTGAACACTTCTGCTAATATCTGATCTACCACACAGACGCTAATGTTTCAGCACCTTCCTTGTTACTGTTTGTTTAACAAGTGCCTTCTGACTTTTTTTTCCCAGAGGCTGTGAAGACGGTCTTTAAGTGGCTTCAGTTTGAGACAGTTGAGCACATGGATTTAGAAGCAAAGCAAATGTATGCTAAAGTTAAAGAATACAGCAGAAAAGATCATAGTAACATGGACTGTTTTGTTTGCTTCATTTTTTCCCATGGTGAAAAAGACAAATTAAAAGGCGTTGATAATGAGTTTGTAAATATTAAAGATTTAGTCTCCTGCTTCAGTGGATCTAAGTGCCCTTCTCTTGCTGGCAAACCCAAGCTGTTTTTCATCCAGGCTTGCCAAGGCTCAGTAGGTCATCCAGCTGTCACAGTAAAAGAGGACTTTTCTGGCCATCTTGAGACAGATGCTACCCCTATGACTTCCATTCCTGATCTGTCCGATATTCTGGTTGGCATGGCTACAGTGGAAGACTATGAGTCCTACCGCTGTACGAAGACTGGCAGTATTTACATTCAGTGTCTCTGTGACAAGATGAAGTTGCTTTGCCCAGAGTAAGTACTATTTTTAATCCATATATCTTTGGGATATTGCAGACATACATACCTAAGCATGCTGTTCTGAAACGTCATTGTTTTGCATTTGTGCTATATAATGCTTTTCATCTGCAGGACAATACAAAACAATAATTATTCTGGAATTGAGCAAAGATTCTTATACAGATGAACGCAAGTACAAGTGACTTCCCCTCATTAGCCTGTGGCAGAATCAAGGTTGAAATGCTGGAACATTACATATAAACAAGTCTGTGTATGTTTGTGCATGTTTTAACATCTTTGGCTGGTGAATGATTTTTCTTCCAGTGACAGCTGATGAGAGATGAATTTGTTCAGTGATTACACAGACAAAAAAGGATCAGTGTTCTTTAGTAATAATTTATATTGTTACCTTCCTCTCATCCACATCATAAATTTCTTTCAGGAAATAGAATTTATCTTCAGACATCACTTTTTCACGGTGTCCAGAAGAGGGCGTGGAGAATGCATGGCTTTGGTTCTGTTTCATCTTAGTGTGCTCTTAGGACTATAACCAAGGAGGGACCAGCATAATGCTGTGATTCGAAGGAATTTCGCTCAACAGCCAATGAGGCTATTAAGTCGGTATTCTTTATTGCAGCACCAGGTGCATAGGGGATCGCTCCGCCAAATATGCACACCAGAGGCTGTAACTTTTGGTACCTATATAGTTAAAAGGTTATACATATTCAACATATTTCTGAGAAATGTTTAGCATATTCATTAGATTTCTGAGAAATCATTTACATAAGTCTCATCAAGGCTCCTCGGTGGTCGTCTTCACCGTGGTGTCCATCATGGTGTCTTGACAGCTTCAAGATTGTTTGCAGGCGGGTTGCTTCACTTTTGGCATATACATCACAAACATTCCTTTTTCAAGGTCCGCTAGATAACTACAAATTCTATAGCTTGCAGATTCTACTTTCCTATCTATTGCTAGCTGCTCAGGCACTTAGCTGTTTAGGCACCTTCTTATCTATTGTGAATTGCTTGGGTACTTCACACTATCAGCTACACAATGCTTGTTTAGACTAATCTTCTAACTTCAGACTAATTCCTACAACTATCCTAAGGTTACATATTTTAAGAGAATATTCGAAGCCCTTATATCAGCTGGTAAAGCGATGCTACCTAGAGGTTGCTTTTATTCCCCCAAACGCACTGAATTCCATGATTGTACAACGGAGTGTGCAATTTGAGTGACAGGCAGGGTGAGGGGAAGACAGCAGCCTTCCCTGAGATACCACTTTACTGGAGCAAACACAGCTCAGCTTCTCACTGAAAGTACTGTGTATTTCAATGTAACTTTTCTTCATTTTTGTTCAAGCCACAAGGATCTCATAACCATCCTAACAGAAGTGAACAAAGAAGTGGGAGGAAGAGTATTAAATGGATGGAAGCAGATGCCAAAGATAACGTCAACCCTACGTAAACAATTGATCTTCAAAAGTCCCCATCAGTCAGTTGAAGAGCAGAAAAATAAGAATACACTCAATTAGGAGTGGTCTTCCAGAGGAAAGAGAATTTGCAAGAGAAATTATCTGGATATGTGTAGCTAGCAACAGTCCTTCAAGGAGCCATGGGACCTAAATTTTCCAATTCCAATGTTTAATCAGTCTTTTGGTACCTGGATCTGTAGCAGTCTGGTACAGCCATGGAGGAGCACAGATCTGGCATTCTGTCCTGCAACAGCAGTGGACTCTACTCAGTCTGAATTTCAAGTGAGGAAGCACTTTCAAGTAGTATTATTTTTAAGAGTTATTGGAAGTGCCAATGGAAGTCCCATTTCTGTCCAAGTTATTTTAAGTCCCTGAATCTGAAGAAAAGAGCAGACTCAGATTCAGAATGCTAGATTCCTTCCCGGGGAGCGTGTGTGAGATTGTAACTGATTCACCCAGAGGTGAATCATTGGCTGTCTCTGGAAGCTGTATAATTTTTCAGGGAAAATAACATCCCTGTCCAGAAGGACCAAAACCAGATCATTATGCTAATACAGGCTTGGTTCTTTTCCTCCAAATATTTGGTCTGCTTTATGTTATTAATTTACTTGGATGAACAGCATGGCTGGTTATGTTTTTGAATAGTAAGGATTCCAATGGTGTTTTTTCTCAGAGCTCTTAGAGGACAGTCTTTTTTTGAATGGCTGTTGACCACTGGAAGAATATTATATCCTCTACTCTGAGATGCCTTCTCCTCCTGGCAGCTGTCTCTGGCTCCTGTGGACTCTTGTTTTTGTGATAATAAATATTTCACATCACCTTTGTTTGTGGTGTTTCTGTTTCGGATGCGCAAACCGAGAGACAGTTGACATGACAGTTTTACTTAGCAGAAGTTACTCTGCTCTTGTTGAAGTATTTGAAAGTATTTAGAAACTGTTACCCTCCAGTCTCCCTGATGTTGAGATAAATTGAGCTTTCTTTATGATATATTCTTTTCTGAGATTATTGAATTTTTGCCCTTCCCCTCTGAGCTGTCCTCCACGAGTTGGGGGTGTGCTGATCAGTCACACCTTGTCGTTAAATTGATATGGTATTTTGTTCTACCTGTTAAAATCAGGCCACCTTCATAGCTAATATTCTTGCCCGCTGGTGAATACCTACTAGATGGGAGAGAAAGCCCCACCAAAATCCTCTAAAGGACTGTAGGAAGTAGCCACACTGTGAATCTCTCTGTGGCTCATGCAGTGATCGAGGAAGGAGAAAACACACTTTTAGTTTTGTGGTTCTGAGCAAAGTATGCTCATGCACACCTGCAGCGGGATGGCTGATGTGTTCTTGCTCGTATTTGTGGCCCTCCCACAGAACCGAGAAGTAAGAAGGAAGCCAGATCTGCACTTTTCTAACTGTTTTTCCTTTGTAGCACAACTTAGGGAGCGGTGTCAGGCATTCACCTTTCCTCTCGGAGGGCCTGCTACAATTTGCTGTAGTTTACCTTTCCTTCCTTTTCTTCAGCTCCTGACTGTGAGGCCAAATGCAAAACAACCCTGGCACTCAATTCTGTGTTTTGTTTTCAGCCAGCAGACGTGCTACCACCAGAAAGTGGAGTCAGAAGTTTGGTAGGAAAGCAAAGTTGGTGAGTTGAGTCCTGCAAGTTTAAACTGAAAGCAGGCAAGGTCAGGGTGATGCTGTTTGAAAAGGGAAATGTTTGGAAGAGTTGGAAATCCTGTTATTCGGTGGGATGAAACCCTGCCCAGTCATTTGCATCTTGTTACCTGTTAATTCAGTGTAACATCAGTTTCCCAAAGAGCTGTTTACACCCAGATTCTGTGGGAAGTTTCTCTCCACCCTAATGGTCTTAGAGCGACTGGCTAATGCGCTGCTCTTGGGAGGGGTTGGTGGTGTATGTGAGGAGCCCGCCTGCGTTCAGGTTGCCACCAGCTTCTCCCATTGCGCAGGCTGCTCCGAGGATGTGTTTTCCCACCACCTATATAAGGGTTCACTCAGTTCTCAAAGTGCATTCCCTTCGAGTTTTGATTAGTTGAACTATTGGCTATGTCTGTGATCTGTAAGATCTCCTGGCGGAAATCTTGAAGCCCAGGGAGAGGTGGAAACAAAATGCACACCATTTAGGAGATTAAACTATGCAGCAGGGAGTCCAGACTTTTCTCAGGAGATGTTGAGGGTTCAGCCCTTGCTGGTTACCCTTTTTATGCTGACCCCAAACTAGCATGAGCACATTCTCTCTGAAATTACTCAGATCGGCCTCTTTTCTACTAGAGATCTATCAAATTATGAACAGAGAGTGGCCCATTTAATCAGCAGTGACTTCTGTGCAATGCACTAAAAAATATAGTTGAAATCTTTAGGAATTCCCAGATGCTCCTTTCTGTAATTGTGCCTTTGCTTGTCACTATATCTGTTCTGTTGTTGACAGCCACAGGAATTCACCAGGCCTCAGAGGTGGCTGACTCTCACTAGTGCCAACTGTAATACATTTCTGGCTAGGCGGAACATTATTCTGAACATGTCTTCTGAGCTTGGCCTAGATCTTTTACATTAGTTTTAAATTTTCATGGCCACTTTGTGTTTAGGCCTGATTTGTCCAGGCATATCACTGCAAAAAGAAGGATACCTTTATTTATATACCTGGTCTGTTTATCAGGAAGGGCTTGTTTTAACATGATTTGAGGGCATGTTAGCTCATGGACTGTTAAAAAAAAAAGTGTCTTGCTGTATTCAGATTACTTCTACTGTTGACCCAAGTTGCCAGACATGCAGTAATCAGGTACCTTACATAGGGTTTAGAACATTGGTAAGACACCTCTGTGTTAACAATGTAAAGATTTCTGCTTAAATATATTGTCAAATTGGTTTGTTGTTTTTTTTTCCCTGTTTTGGGGAGGGAAGGGGCTCTTGTTATAAATCAGTGCTTAGTGAGAACACTCTCTTTATTCGGCGATTATGAGTGCTGAGAGGGTTGCTCTCCTGCTCGAAGTGAGCACTAAGGTGTTAATGTTCAGTTTCAGGAGGATGAAATGCTGACTGGTAAAAGCTATACCCTCCCCTCCCCTTGTTGTGAAATACCTTCTATGGAGAGTGCTGCACCAGAAGGTCTATCAGAGATGGTGCACCATCGCAGGGTCTTAGGCCATCGCACGGTGCTCCTGCAAGCCTGCTCCTCTGGCTGTAAGGGTCTTCAGCAAACATAGGAGCGGCGGGAAGGGGCCAGGTTCCATGGCCTGTGGCAGTTTAAGAGGGGTACAGGGCCAAGCAGCTGTCTTGAGGGTGCTGCATCGCCTGCCAGCAGCCCCAAAAGCCTCACAAGGAGGAAGCCGAGTCAGTGGGGTTATGAGCTTTTTTCTGTTTGTATTAAAATGACAGTGGATTGTGGGTGCCTTTAAACTGGAGAGAGATGATGGAAGGAGCAGCCCGGGCAAAGGGAGACGTCCAGACCTCCACTAGTAGGTTCCGTTTTCTCAAGAATGGACTCCGGAGCGGTCGGTGCTTCACAACTGTGAACGGAGGGGGCCTAAATTGCGTCTGAGACACGTCCTCCCCGACAGGCGCGCAGTTCTGAAGCGAAGCTGTGGAGTTCCTGTTTGAGTCGGAAACGCAGACGGAACTACAGCCCCCAGGGGCCCGGGCGCTGCCTCCCGCCCGCCCCAGCGCGGCCGCGGCCGGAAGCGGCGAAGCGGCGTCTGCCCGCGCCCGGGGCCATGGAGCTGCCCAGGTCGCTGCTGCTGGTGGTCAGCGAGGAACTGGGAGAGGCCGAGCTGGCGGCTCTGAAGTTCCTCAGCCTGGAGCACATCCCCCTGAGGAAGCTGGAAGCCATCCAGAATGCACAGGACTTCTTCGAAGCGCTGCGGGAGAAAGGCATGATCGGGGCGGGGAACCTGTCCCTCCTGAAGGAGCTGTTCTACCGGATCGGTCGGATCGACCTCCTGGCTGCCCACCTGGGCTCCAGCCGAGAGGAGATGTGGAGAGAGCTTCAGATTCCCGGCAGGGCACGGGTGTCAGCCTACAGGCGAGTGACCGGCAGCGCCGCTTCGCTGGGGCGGAGAAAGAGGGAAGGGGGAGCGGGGAGCGGGGCCGCACCCGGGAGCTCGCTCTGCGGGCTCGGCTGCTCGTCTTCTGCGGTCGGGCTGCGCTTCAGGTTGAGCACCACGCTATAGTTCGGCAGCAGACAAGCATCTTCGGAGAGAAAGCAGGTACAAGCCAACTGAAACTCCTGTCGGGGAGGAAGGGAGAAAATGAAAGCCGCACCTTTCAGAAATACTTAGCCCCCGAAGGTCGCGCTGCCCGGGTGCTGTGTGCTGTGTGCTGTGCAGTAAGTGACAGGGTGACAGTCGGTGTTTTCAACTCCAGAAAGTTTCAGCGTGGTTTTGATTTTAGGAAAATGGATCTTTTTAATTGCAGCTGAAAATGGTTTGACTTAAGGCTATCCAGTGACTGACATCCCGCCATTTAAAAACGAGAAAAAGAGGGATATGTGCTTGTGGGGCAGGGGGTGAAGGAGCAGTTCAAGAGTGCAGTGTTAAATTGTCCTAAGGGACATGATGAAACAGCATCCTCCTCCACTTCTTTTTCTAGGTACCTGCTCTTTCAGCTGTCAGAAGACACCACCAGAGATGAGCTGAATTCTTTCAAGTTTCTTCTGGGGAAAGAATTACCAAAATGCAGGCAAAACTCTGAGACTGTAACTGTAAGAATTACTTTAATGCTTTTTTTTCATTTTTCTTTTTTTTTTTTTGTAATGATTATTATAAGCCATAGAGCTATGTGGGTTATGAAAGGAATGGGTGTCACTCTTGCTATGGTGAAAACACCGTAAGAAAATGGGTGCCTCTGAAAAGGGACAATAGGCTCTGCGGTGTGTACAGGACTTGCCTGTGCTGGTGTCATCTGTAACTTCTGCAGCAGTGTCACAGCCCAGAGCATGGGCCAGCCCTGCACCAGACACAGAGGCTTCATGTCCGAGCACCAGACAAGGCTTAGGAGACTTAGTGGCTTTGACTGATGAGCACGGTCACTCATCTTGCCGAGCTGTTTTAAATTTGACTGCTTTCTAAGCAATTATCAAACACAGAAAATCACCCACTGTGGCTATTACTTTATGCTGTTGTTCTTTTTTTATTTCCAAACTCAGAAAGTATGTATCTAAGTAGCAGATCCTTACCAAGGCGAAGGCCAGAGAGCTTGGAATTAATAATTACCCCTGTGAGAGATCCACGTGCTCTTACACTATCTCAGCCTGCAGGTCTGACTGATGGGTACTTTGTTTTAATGAAAACTCTTGTAGCATTTTCCCGCTTTTCCTAGAAGAGAGACTTGTGACCATCTAGTGATAGATGTTCTAGTAAATCCTTGGGGTGACCACGGTGACTCACTGTTTGGCAGGAGCTCCTGTCCCTTGGGTTCCCTTTTGCTTCAGCGCACTCTTTACACCACGCTTGCATGGTTATACCTATTTTTGTCATCGTTCCAGACGGTCCCTACAGTGATTCTTATGTTTCAGTTAAGTGCACAAGGTAGCCCCTGGAAGTCAAATGAACGAAAGCTGTCATTAAAAATAACATTATATATTCCTGCACGCTCACCATTAGATCCCCTGGATTAGATCTCATTAGACCTTGGCGTCTCCAAGCTGCGGATGGGGAAATGAGTATGTTTTGAGACAATGGTTGTACTTATCGTACTTGTAGGTTTTGTTAACTAGGTATAATCAACTTAGCTGAAGTCTCAACTGAGCTACCAGCCAGCTGGACAGATTGTGGCTTGCTTGTGTACATTAAAGCTCATGTGCACATACACATGCTGCAACTTCCCTCCCAGCGGCAGCATGGATGTGCCCTAAGAGCAAACTACCTTTCTGATTACCCAGACAATGCTCGACATTTTCATTGACATGGAGAAGAAGGGGATTTTGGGAGAAGACAACCTAAGTACCCTGAAGAGTCTCTGTGCAGAAATTAACATCAGCCTGTTGAAGAGAATTGAAGAGTATGAATTAAACCTATTTGGTAAAACAAAACAAAAAAGGCCTCTTTCCCATAGTTACTCTTGAAGCGCCACATAGGTATCGTACAGGACTAACAATGAATGCTTTTCAGGTGAAGAAGAGATGCTCATCACAGAGGAAGAGAGGGGCAGCACGGGAGGCCCTGAAGGTAATTGAAACTCTCAGTGTTTAGATTTTTCACTCTGCTTCAGCTTTTGGACCCTGTACAGCACTTGCATCTCCCTTCGTTACACAGGTGCCTTTCGAGAAAGTATCAAGTATCCAGTTACTTACCTGCTGATCTCAATACGTTTTACTGCCTTTTAATTGATTGTCTAATGGTTTGTAGCTAACAGTATTTTCAGAGAACAGTTTTACGCTGGGAGGTACATGTGCAGATGGAGAATAGGAACAGAGCTTCTCTCCTTCCTCTAGTGCTGTATTCTGTACTTAAACTCTTTTGTCTGCATTCAGCCCACGCCGGGTGGCTGGCATCACCTGTGGCACTTGATTCTCCTGTCAGTCGGAACGAACCTTCCCAGGTAAGTCAATTTGTTTTAGAAACTTTATCATTTTGTCTTAGAAGACACCTCCATGAGGTGAACTGTTACTGTGAGCCCAACTGTTAAAAGCACTGTCTAGGAAGAGAAAAATGCACTGCTCTAACATCCTTTATGCTGAAGCTGAATCGCAGGCCCCAGCTGCTGCAGTTAAAACTTCAGAAATATTTACAAGAGTAGCAAGATAGGCTGAGCTTATTATAGCGGGGAGTACACAGATGGCTGGGCGTGGAGAAGTGGGTAAATGGTGAATGCAGCAGCCAGTGTGGGCTGAGCATGACGACGTGGATCTTGAGGGGGTGGTTCTGCCGTGATGGGCACAGACTCCCAAAGGCCGTGGGGCAGGTCCTGGGAGCAAAGCGGTGTAAGGAGAGCTGCCTAGAGAGGAAGCCAGCTGGCTCTTTGCCCTGCTGCGCCCCAGTCAGGGCTGAGGAGCACCTGGAGGACAGTGCAGTATTTTCACCAATAGTCTTTCTTTTCAGCAGCTTGAAGCTTACAAAATGACGAGCCGACCCCGTGGAGTGTGCCTGATCCTGAATAATCACAATTTTGCAAAAGCCAGGGAAGCAGTGCCTGAACTCAAAAACATGAAGAATCGTAATGGGACAGACGTGGATGCAGGTACAGTGAGCATTAAAGAAGAGTTTGCTTATCTTCAAAAATAGAAACTTCATTTCTTTTTCTGTATTAGAAGTTTGAATTTCAGTCTTCCCTTTCTAGGATATTTTTGTTGTAGTGGCTGAGTGGGCTGTACTTCCTGTGCTGACAAATCCTAATCAACTCATCAAGCTTTTACTGGCTGACTCAGAACAATTCACTAGCATTTTGCTGTTTTACTGGGCTTACTGCAACTTTAAGCAGCAACCTCAGCCTGGCCTTAACAAGCTAGGCTAGCTTTGTATCCGACTTATGCATGCTACTTCTAAAATATGCTGCTGAGCCAGAACTGGGTGGGAGTTGTTTAACATCCAACTTAAAAAAAAAAAACACAACAAAAAAGAGAGGAGGGTGTTGGAATTCAGGTACTCTGTTACCTTGCTATTCAGGGGCCTCAAATTTAGCAGGCTGACCTGCTGCAGCAGCATAGCTCATTGCAGGTCCTAGGGTCTGTGAGATGAGTGTATTTGCACTATCTGTGCCAAGAGAGAAAATCCGTCAGTGGGCCTTCCCTGATTGAATCGAACTTCAACTTAATTCAAGAGTCAGCATGCAAGTTTTCTCTTCCTGTGACACAGGTACTACCCAAATGGGTAGTGCCTTATCCTCTTCAGAAACGCAGCTCCACTGTTTGTGGTATTATTAGTGTTTAGATGACTAGATTATTTTCAGAGCAGGAATGTAACTACCTGGATAGCAGTGTAACAGGACTTTAAAAAAAAGATCCTTTATCTGTAGAAATGCAATTTGCAATTGCAGAGTCCAACCTTCATGTAATGAAATGGCTCTAATTCCCCTTCTGTTTACTTTCCAGAGGCTCTAACACGAGTCTTTAGCAAGCTTCATTTTAAGATAGCACCATATAGAGACCTCACCGCAGAGGAAATCCGTGAGATTGTGAACATCTACCGGTGTGAAGATCACAAGGACAGAGACTGTTTTGTTTGCTGTATCCTGTCTCATGGGAAAAAAGGCATTATATACGGTGTTGATGGGCAGGAAGTACCTATCCAGGAACTGACCACTTCTTTCACTGGACAGAATTGCCGCTCACTTGCTGGAAAACCAAAAGTCTTTTTTATTCAGGCCTGTCAAGGTGATGCTTGCCAGAAAGGTGTGACCATCGAAACAGATTCTGGAGAGCAAGATTCTTCTGTAGAAACAGATGCACGATTTCAGCTCGACTGCATCCCTGCAGAGGCAGACTTCCTCCTGGGCATGGCCACCCTGCAAGATTACGTTTCTTACAGAAGCCCAAGGCAGGGGACCTGGTACATACAGGCATTGTGCCAGCACTTGGAGTACAGCTGTCCTCGGTAACTATGTTTCTGTAAGCTTCTTTTTGGCAACACCTGTGTTTGCCTTCTGACTGACAGGAGTTTTGATTTGGTTGCAGAGGCAGATGATGTACAGTGGGAGTTCTCACTGAGTGCAAACAGTAATGTAGGACAGAGCAACACCCAGCAGATAGCGCAAAAGAGTTTATCTGCCTGCTTTGAAGCCTGTTTAAAATAGGAGCCATTAGCACTGGTATAGATCAAGATACATGAGTATGAGGTAATTTTTCTGATGTTAACTGCTTCCTTAATACAAAATGTACTTGTGTTTTTGCAGAGGAGAAGATATTCTCACCATCCTGACAGCAGTGAATCAAGAGGTGAGCAGAAAGAGTTGCAAGCCAAATGCAGAGAAGCAGATGCCACAGCCCAGTTTCACCTTGAGGAAAAAGCTCATCTTTCCTGTCAACTAAATGGAAGGGAGCTGCATGGCAGAGAGAGCTGCAGCAGCCTGGGATCAGCTGATATCAGCTAAGAATTTGGTAAAACAGACTTTCAGTGTCTGCTCTTACCCCAAGGGCAAATGTTTTTACTGGAAATACAACTGAGGACCAAAAGCCTTAAGAAATTTGTGTTAATATGTGTGACACTTAATACTTGGGAGCAAATCTGAGCTGGTCTCCGATTTGTATTTTGATAGCTAAAATACACTCACTGTCCTCTATCAGCTGCACCACAGTGCTCTTCCTTTAGTAAGGTGTATTTCCAATGCAAATTTTATGAGACGACTGTTAAGAAGCCTTGTGTAGTTTATGCCTAACTTTTACAAAATAAAGAGTGGGGTGGATATAGGATATAATCAGCTGACGTCGGTGTGTTTTGTTACTTCTCCCCACCATTTAAAATCATTCATCCTTAGTGTCTTGGTAGACCTCAAGGAAAAGTCAAGCACTTCTCCAGCATCCTCAGCAAGATGTGGCTGTTGACCTGCATTTCAGAGTATCCTCTACATAAAGTAGTCTTAACAGGGAAAACCAGTTGCTCAGCTTCATATTTGAATATGTCCAGTTATCCTATGTTCACTTGCTTTGCCGATCTTCGAGTCTCAGTTCTAAGCACAGTGAAAGGAGAAGGTGCTAGGTAAATACCCAGCTCCTTAAAAGCATTTCTATATTGCTTCCTGTCATTAGTATGCACACAGAACAGGGAGATTTACAAACTAAAGTTTTGTTAGTCTCTGTTTTTCTTTTGAATGAGATGGTTCATTCTCTTACACCCTTGTTGCAGCTTTCAGCATTAGTAATGGTATCAGTGTAGGTGATTATTTACCTACATGGATAGATCTTCACTGGAATTATTTTAAGAGCTTAAGAAGGGAGTATTCTTCAAGGGTAAGTAGCTTAGTTTCCATTTCTACTCACATTTTGTCGCAAATACAGAGGGCTGACATACATCAGCTACTGAGATGGAAAAACTGTAACAGAGTTGTTACTAGTGTTGCATTATAGTGTTAGACTAGAGGAACATATTAGCTCCTGTAAAAAAAAAAAAAAAAAAGCGAAAAAAAACCCCAAACCCCTCCCAAAGTATCAGAAAACATGAACACATTAATTTAAAGTAAGTCTCACGTTCAGATATTCTGTCTAGAAGCTGATCAGCTATTCTTCATTTATGAAGTTCTTCATTCTTAAGTAAGTGAAAGGCTTTTCAAACCACAGCAGAAGGTACTCTCTCTGTAAGTGTTCTGTCCTAGATGGAAGCATCACACATTTACTGTGCAAAGTCAGACTGCAGCTGGTGCTGCACATCTGACACCTCTAACAGCTTAGGTATAAACACAACAGCAAACAGCCCAGCCCAGCCTGATTAAGTTCTGAAATCAATTTCTCAGCTTCTACAGCCATCACTTGTGGAGATACCAACCCATTAAGCTTGTGTCCAGTATAACAATCACTAAATTTTAGCAAAAAGAGGCCTAACTTTAGGTTTATTATAGAATACTGTAGTATAGATGATATTTGAAACAAACCACACAAAATGACCAATCTACTGAAAAATGGCATGTTATACATGTTTATTATAAAATTTACACTCCACTATGAAACAACAGTAAGTGCAAAAAAGCAGATGTAAAAAAATACCATGAAGTTCCCAGACCCTTCAAATATTGTGTGTAATCCCTTCATGTAACAGCCAAATGAGGCCCAAATCCAATATTCTCCTCCCCTCTCTGCTGCTGTTTGATTGCAGTAGACTTTTAACTTTGACCACAGGTATTTTGAGCATGCAGGCATCACTGAGTTTATTAAAAACAGTGAATCTAGAAAGATAGAAATTTGTGCTTGGTTGAAGCCAATCTGAATAAAGGTAAATACTACAAGAATTTCCTTTTGTCTCTTGAAACTTTCACAAGCATGGGTAAGTCCTTTCTTTCTAGCATCTGTTTTTGTCTCAAACCTGCAAGAAAACAACCTTTCCAAAATGCAATTCTCCATTCCTTCTAGTTCTACCTCCTGCTCAACCAAATGACACTCGGGCAGGATCAAAAGATCTTGTGCAAGATCTTAGTCATCTTAGTCATGCAAGTTTGTCTTCTCTCTTACAGGAGGCAACAGAAGCCAAATCAGTTCCTAGAATAACGGCAACTTTTAACATGTTCTCCAAAACATGCATGGTATTCAAAACAGATTATCTTATAGGTTTTGGCACAAAACAGTAACCTTGAAAGAAGTACCAATTTTCCCTGCTGCTGCAAGCTAGGCACTTAGATACAAAATGCGCGTGACGATCCAAAGGTACGACCGTATGACAACTTCAACAACACTACACCACACTATCAACCTAAACACTAACAATGGTATAGATTCTTCTATTTTCTTTTTGCCTTGTGTGAAGTATCTAATGATACATCATCCTACAGAAAACAAACAAACAAACAAAAACTCTCGACATACCCACAGTGTTGTTTAGCTGAACCAGTTTATATTGTTGGGCTATGGAATATGGAAATCTCCCAAGGAGAGACATGCATTTTATTTAACATGCTTTCAGATTAATTTTAACTGAAGCCTCACCAGCCAAAGGAATTCTGATTTGGTTGATTTGCTGCTTCTGCTGATAACACACAGAATGATCCAATGGCTGGAGTTATCTAATGAAGCTAGTTAGAAACACAGTATATAGAAACACAGTATAATAAAATTTATTCCTACAATAAACACACATAAAATGGACATACCATACACTTCTCTGTTGATACAAAACTGTCTAACCTCTTATTAACTCATTCCTGTTTCCCTTACAATACAGAGCAGACATATCTTAGTTCACTGGAGATCAAAATTGCCTCCCCCTACTCCTTTCACTCTTACCTTATTTAGCTAGGCAAGACCCCCAGGCACAGCCAAGTACATACAGACATAAATACTTACATGAAGAAATTAAATACTTTTCATTTAAAAACCAAAATGAACCCGTATATAGTATTTTAAATAAAATTCACCTTTCGTAAGTGTAAGATTTTGCTGAGACAGCAAAAGGCAGCTCCAGGAGTTCCTGAATATTTCTGTGCGCTGCTGACAGACAAGTTTCTGCTAAGAATCCCTGTGCAAGTTTGAAGTGGTTACTCCCTCTCCTTTTACAACAAAAAAAAAAAGACAAGAGTCATCACAAGATCTATAGAACTGTAAAAGCAGAAAGGCCACATTACAAATTTCCTATAAACCAGGTTAAGAAGCTTTCTTATCCTGCCCTACTCCACCCAATGCTTCAGCAACAAGGGTGCTCATTATGGTGGATGTGCCCTAGGGCAAATGCCAATCACTGTAATTATACTGATGCTTCACACCAGGCACCCAGACAGGTACCAGCTATGTCCCAAGTACACTGTAATAAGCCAGGTAAACTTTGACTGTTTTATCTAATTGTATGGAAACTAAACTCTAAAATAATTTTTAAATGGCGATGGGTACAGTGAAAAATTACATAAAGATTAAGAACCTGTTTCCATTCAGGTCACTAAGAAAGACCCATTCCTCCAAGGAATTTTTGGCAAACTCTTCTTCAAATTACACTATAAATCTATCGTAGATTATTCAGTTACGATTAGAACCTTGGATGGGAAGGAATCCAATACTGCAGCTTGGGCAGTGATATTTTGCTGATTACCACTCAGAAATCAGATTTCTAAAATGGACTTCTCTTTTGAGATAGAAAGTCTGCCTCAGCTTTGTTCAGAATCAGGTTCAGAACCACTCTCCATCATCAAAAAGCAGGATTTCAATGCAGACAAATTTGTTTTATGTTCATGACAATGCTACAAAGAACACTAGTTTTTGTCTTCCCATTTCTAAATACAGACTGGTAAATTTTGCTCTTAACAAAATCCTTTTAAATAAAATCCTGCCTAAAATCAGAAATAAGTGAATGAAAGATACGAAGTTTACTGCAGAACTCTCAAATATACATAATCTTTACCTAAGAGAAGAATCAGGTTACTGAGTTTCCAACACTTGTCATGAAATAAATGTTCTCCACTTATTTCAAATAAAAAGAAACCTGACTCAAGCACCTAGGTTTTACTTCCTTTTGCAATATTGAAATGTGCCTGAGATTTTTTGGGGTGTGTGCAAAAATACCTTCATTTTAAAAGATGCACAGCACACACTGGAAAGATTCTTAGCTTGAAGTTTTCGCCCTAATACATACTTTTCTGCTTCTTAATTCATTAACTCATTGCACCTTCCTCTGTGTGCTTCAGAAGCTCTGGAAAGAAATTAAACTTCTGTTAATACCTTACTAGCACAATTGCACTCTTCCAAAATATAACTCCTGACCACCAGTTTCATGTGTTCATTAAACAGAAGTATTGTTTTCTTACAAAGAGCTAAAAGGTTCTCTCTCCTGCTTATCAAAGTGGGGAGGAGTTCAAAAGGGTACAGTTTCTTAAATGGAAAATACAAGAATAAAAAAAATAAAATCCAAGATTTCATATTTGCTAGCTACAGAGAGGAACTTGAACCAATAATATTGGTCAGACTGACTGTTACTTTAGTATGATATTTAAATGATACAGCTTGACTGCTAACAACTAGTAAAATACTATGGTTGTATGATGGGAAAAAAATATAACAGCACCTGCAAGACAGTTCTACACATGCAGTTTAAAAGGTTAAAATACTGAGAATGCCTACAATGGTCTTTTATTTTTGCTTAAGTTAAGACAGGTGCTGAAAGAGGGCTCAAAACTAAGCTTTGGTTTCTTCTCTCTCATCTTTCACAAAAGCCTTCTTCCTCAAACCCAAGCAATGTTCTTTTTCTCCTTGATCACAACGCTTCTCTCTCCCACATCTTTAACATGCACGTGCCTTCTCCAACTTTTCTCTACCACATCTGATGATGCCTGTACTGGATGTTTACCCCTCATGTATTATTTATTATGCTAGAAGTCAATCATTTTTCAAAGCAGTCTCCTTTAGGATATCCATTTTTGATGACTGTGTGCAAACGGGAGCTCCCAGTGCTCCAATCATGGCTGGAAGACTCTGGTTTCTTCTCAGTCCTGCCATTAAGTTGCTGCCTGCATTTAAAAACACAGCTGAGTCCTGCCTCTGCAAGCTAACCTCTCGCCCTTGATTCTTCCTGTGGTCCTGTGTCTCAGGGGGCTTGATCACCCTGGCAATACCCAGCCTCTTCAGCCTGTCCACTAGATTCATCTTCTGCTGGCCTACGTCTGGAGTGTTACGGGAGGGCTTTAGGCCGTACATTTCTTGCAAGAATGTTTCTGCTGGTCGAGAAGCCAGGAAATTTTCTGAGTGATGCACTCGAGGCTCAAATGGTGGAGGGGAAGGACAAGGTGAACGCAAGGGAGAATTTGGTGGAGTAGAAGGAATAGGAAGAGTCTGAGAGGGCTGTAGCAAAGGCAGTTTTTCTAACATTGGGCTATCGTAAACCTTGGCAGAGATGCCTCGTTCTTGCAACAGTTTAGCCAGACCGCTTGTGCTGCTGAAGGTAGTAGTTGAATCTCTTCTGTTGGTGAGAACTTCTCCAATACTAAGCCTGTAAGACACAGCTGGAGTGCTCACTACTGGGTTTCCAACAGTGCTACAACTATTTCCAAGTGAAAATGGGGCACCCATGGAGCTGAAATTAAAAAAAAAAGAAAAAAAAAGAGAGAAGATGCATGAGTCAGACTTCTGTCTACCTGCTCTGCTCTGTATTCACCTTTTAGTATTGAGAAGGCTCAATAGTATTGAGAAAAAGTAAAACCATTTCAAGTGCAACGACGGTTTCAGCTTTAGCAGATTCAGAATTATTGTTCTGCAAAATATTTTGAAGATACTAGGTTGACAGAGAGGTTTTGGTGTAAGTACCAATGAATTTACCTTCTGTGATCACCAATACTGTATCAGATAGAATATCAACATAGATGTCCAGTAATAACTTAGTTTAAAAAAAAGAATGACAGAATTGGAAATTACCATAGAACCTTTTTTTTTTTTTTTTTAACAATAGGTATATGACACAAGGCATTTGCTTTTTCAGAGCATAAATTTACTTCCTTTAAGTTACTCTAGCATGTCTTAATTCTCACTCTAGAGAATTTCAAGTTTCCCCTTTGTAACTACAACTCTTTGTATGAGTAACATCCTCTGTGTTTCCTAGCTGCCTTGGTAGTTTTTAAAACTGGTAGATACATCAGAACCTAGAAAGCAACTGTTTAATGCTATGCAGCAACATGTAGGATGTCAGCAGTCATCATACCTGGGAGTAACTTGAGTGACATCAGATGGATGAAGGATCCTACAGGTAGTAAAAGTAAATGTGGAATTTGTGGAAGACAGACACTTCCCTGGATTTGAGGCTGCAATGTGAATTTACATCCATTAAAGATAAATATAAAGACAGATACAAACTAATCAAAGCAAAGTTTAAGATAATGTTGTTATTTTCACTGCTAATTTTTTTTGTTGTTAAAATAAAGAACAAGGACAGCAAAGACAGCACTGTCAGAGGGTCAAATATTCCCACTGAGAAAAAGACACTAGGGAAAAAAAAAAAAAGAAAGCGAAAAAAACTAACCATGCGTCTTACCAGTGAGTGGTACTGCTGCTGAAGTAACAGCTGGCAGGAAAATCCCTGCCACTGGCTTTGCCACTGGACATTTCTTTTCCTCTGGGAACGACTGTTGCACTTGAAATGTTATACCTCCTTCACCTTCTTCTTCATCATCCTCCTCCAAGTCAGAGATGTGGTACACAGTATCATCAGACAGAGGGGTAAAACCTTTTGTAACAACACCTGGTCTTGAGTCAAGAATGGTGCCTAGGTTGGGTCGAGCAAGCTGCTGCCAATGAAAAAGGGTCTGAGATCCTGTGTGACAGAAGAGAAGAGTCTCAGAGAGCCATAACCTACTATTGTATTGAGTTACAAGAATTCATCATCAGAGCATCTGGTGCTGGCACTGCTGTACAAATGCCACACTTAAAAAAAGCCTAACACGTAGCATCGTGTAAGAAAGCCAATTAGAAAGTGATACTGATGAGCTAGTTGGCTCATAGCCTACCAAGTACTATGACTTCCTCTTATTGCCTATCACACCTAGCTATAGACACACCAACAATGATTTAATTGGCAAATTTTCTGCTGGTGAGAGAAGAAAGATCACCTTCTTACCTTCAATGGGTTTGACAATTTGCAATTTTTCTGGTAGGAGGACACGGAGATTAGTAGAGCTGCCAGAGAGATCAGTGAATTCCGCATTTGTGCCCAGGGAAAAACAACCTTCTGTCGGAGTACTACAGCCACTAGCCCCTTCTTTCTGCTCTGCCAGCAAATGCATTTTTCGCTCCCATTCCTCCTCAAAGAACTGCTTCTCACTCAGGTAGTACTGACGACGGAGGGAGAGTCTGTGCAGAGCTGTGACTATGTCGTTGTCTCCAGGAGTTCTTAGCTGGCCAGGATTATGAGTGTCTCTGTGAGAAACATCAAATATTAATAGATATTAAGACCATGAAATTAACTATTTCTCTTTTACACAGCAGAGGTCCAGACTAGATTAAGTTTTGAATCACTTTAGAAAGAAGGTAACAGGCTGTGTTTCCTACTTTAAGTTCTTCTCAGAGCTGCTCCTCTGGGTCATCAGTGTGTGGCTCTCAAACTGGTGCACACCAGACTGGAACGGCTTTGCTGTCATAACAACACTTGACCGATTAGATCCAGGGATTGGCAATGGGGCAGGAAAAGAAGAGCAGCGGCCACGAGTGACATTAGCAACCCTGACAGTGTCAAATACTCGTTTCTGTTGACCCCTGTGGAAAAGACAAGGAAACAAATGTGGTTTTCAGAAGTATTCTGAAAAAGATACAATGCAGAAAAAGCTCTGAACAACAAACTTCCAATTGTCTGCAGAGACCTGACTAAAAAGATGTTAGCCCAAAAAAACAGGATTGCCTAAGAGACTCATGTTCTCAGGATTACTACTCTATTAAAGATCAGAATTACCAGTTACTTTGACTTGAAAGACCTGAATCTCTACTGATAACGACCTGAGGATGTCCAGGAGCATCTACTTTATTTATTTAACTTATATATGCTTTCAGAAGCATGTATTTATTACTTTTTGCCCAGAAGTAGGACATCCAGGTCTTCAGGGCTTTGGAAGCTGTTATCAGCCTTTCAGCTGTAATTTAATGCTTATGGAAAAATTATCAGGCAAATGAAAAGGGATAAAACTAGTCCTGTGCATCAGCAAATTTGCATCAAAAATTTCACAAATCAAAGGATGAAATAACATTCGTTCAACAAATTCCCAACTTCCTCATTGAAACCTACTGTTCTTATTTGATTCTAAGTTGAAAAGACTACTAAATACTACAAAGATTTTTCTTACGAAGATACGCAGAAAACTTACTATAGAGGGAACATCAACATTTATAGATTTCCAGAAATCAGTTTCACCCTACTTAGTACAAGCACATGGAAAAAAAGAATCAAAATAGAACAAAGAAAACTGAAAACATACTTTTGCTTGGAGAGAATAGATTCATCACCCTGACTCAATTCCTTCCTCATTGTCCCTTCAATTTCTGCTGCAAGGGAATCCTAGAGACAAATGAAAATCAGAAAAATTGACAAATTAGATTCAAGTCTTCCTCCTAACAATTTTAGCAGAAAATACCTCTAAAGAAACACGCAAAAAATTCCCATTTGTTTCTCTGCTACCGGTATGTTTCTGACAAATCATTTGGTCTCCGAAGGAAGGGCACGGGAGGGAGTTTTCCACCATAACTACACCTACGCATAATCAGTACGGGTTGTTTTCATTAGCAACACCTGCTTTTTCTTGGTACTCAGGATGCCAGTTTTTTAAGTTAAACAATTGCAAGAGCACTTCTTACAAAGCTCCTTTGTCTACTACAAAATAGTTCGTGCTGCAGCTACTCATACAGTTTTATGCTGCTACAGGCCATATGTGCCAGTCTGTGTATACCACGCTAGCTGTATTTATTACCGCGGGAAATGCTCCACATGACTGGGTGTGGCAGCGACAAGCAACAGAGGTGGCTCTGCTGCGCAGCAACTTCACTTCTTCTTGCGATTCGTGTAACATTCCCAGACACTCTGCATTCCGATCTTGCAACTCATGTAACTGAAAGAGAAAAGAGGCCATCCCATAACACCAGTATGCTTCACAGAAAAGAGAATTAAACTGAACTGACTCCTACAGAAACCTGTATCAACTGATTCAATGCTGTAATATTTTTCCAACTGCACAGCACATGCCAACATCTGGAACAGACAATGGTCAGCACAGCACCTGCACCAATTTTTGTGGTGAAGCATGAAGTCTAAATTAAGACTCGAAAAAGAAAGAAGAATGATAAAATCCAAAGGAAAATACATCCAAAAACTGCAAATACAGTAACTATTGATGTAAAAAAGGCAAAAAAAAGAGAACTTCTTTAAAGTCTAATGAGCTACAGTATTGCTGATATAATCAGTAATATTCACTCTAAAACATACTATTCTTAATCATTAGGAGAAAAAGAAAGACTTTCCTACTTGGAACACCTTCCTTGCCTTTCACACTCCTGTGAACTACAAAAATATTTGTGTAGACGTAAATAAAAACAATTACTCTTTTCCTCCAATCCAACCACAGTGAAAAATTAAAAGCCCTACACAATTAAAAAGCAATAGTTGCCATTCTCTCTAAGTTTTCTTTCTCTTGTATTCTATTCTAAACATTTATCTAATGTATATAAGCCTCAAGTACCTCTGCTGTCAGCTGTCTCTGAGCATCTTTGGAAGCTTGTAAGTGAAGTTTCAGCTCCTCCTTTTCAATCACATGCTGAAAACAAAAAAAACCCATGTTCATCATTTTCTCAGCCCATTTCCCTGAGAGAGATGATCCTCTGCCATACTTTCCTGAAACAGCCACTCTCTTGCTGTGTAACCCCCTGGCTTTCAAGCCAAGTTTTACAGGCTGTAAAGCACTGGTGCGCACACGCACGCACATACATCTTCATCAGCATTTCCTTACTTCTTTGAGTTTATGTTGAAGATCAACAATCTGAGACAAGAGCGATGAGATCTCTTCCTGGTAGCGAACTAGCTCCTCGCTCTTCTCTGACAACTCCTCTGTTATTCTAGAAATTTGAGCATTTGTTTGCCCTACAAAACACAAAAGGAATTTAGTTGAAAGATTTATGGAATACATGACAAGAAACCAAACCCAAAATCCAGAAAAAAAAAATCAGTCGCAGTCAACAACAATCTGCAAAATAACCATATAGTACTCCTAGGAAATCAGCTCATAGTACCTAAGAGTAGGTCCACCTAACATCCAAAAGGAAAAGATAAATGGTGGGGAGGAAGAAGAGAAAGGAATTAACTTCAAATGCAGGTGTAATATATTAAGAGCAAAGTACACAGTACCTGAAATACATATCACAGGTATGTGAAATGTACATAATAAAAATCCAAGATAAGCTGCTATAAACAATTTCAAATGGCATTCTGGCTCATGACCAAGGCCAGACTTGGAATATGCTGGAAAAGTCAGGCTCAGAGTTCATCTTGTTATTAACTACCCCTTTCAGTAAGCAAAGGCATTTTGTCAGACCTTTTCGGGCATAACATACACTTATTTAGCTCTTGATTCTAGTCAGTATCTACTCCCCAAAGACTCATTGAGTACAATTTTCAGTTGTTTTGTTTTTTTTTCCTTTGAGCAAGCATTTTATCAAATGAGATAACAAAGCAATTAAAAAAGCTGAAATACTTTCATGCAGTTCATATTACTCATATACTTGCCCTGAAAGCACAGCAAAGTCATGATAAATTCTAATCAATCTTGTATAAAGGTCACTCTACAAATGTAGTGGTTACTGTACCTCACAGATTCACTGCAGAACAAGGTTCTGCCCACAGGCCTGTGGACATTTAAACTCACAGTCGGATCTCTTCTCTGAAGATACAAATTTTAAAGCTGTAGACTAGACATCCTTTGGGAGAAGATTCTTTCTGTGAGTCTAAATTACCTAGCAAGTCTCTATGTGCTATAGAACTGGACAACACAAAACTCACTGACATTCTCATTGACGGAAAACAGGAGAGCTTATATATAATAATTTCTATTTGCAAAGGATATATATTTTCTCAGAGGGAAAGGAGTAAGTTAACAACCAACTAAATATCAATTCATAGTATTTTATGGTCACCTGGAACAAGAAAATCAAGCAGCAATCCAGTCTGCAGGGTGATTGTATAGAAGAAAAAAAAATCTTAAAATATAATCTTAAGGTTATTATGGACAAAGGAAGCAGCACACGTCGAATGAATACAGAAAAAAAAATTGTACCACTAGGTTACACAGTCACCATACACACAAGAAGGATTGTTACTTACTGTTTCAGAATACTTAACATGCATTTGTATAAGAGTAGCTGCAATTGTTTGCAAGTAAGTAGTCCCTAAAGCAAATATGGACAACTGTTCTAGACAACTCAAAACTCTTGCCAATTTAAATGCATTGGTCCATAATATATATTAAAAATAAACGAATGTGTTCATAGATATATAGTAATTTAGAATGCTCTGATACATTTCAGAGTGTGTTGAATACTCTATACCAAGAAGTATATTTAGTTGATTTCCCAGTGTCTGTAGGCTTCGGTTTAGCTTTATGGACTTTAGATTTTGTGTTCATTTTCTCTTTCTGAACACAGTACGCATACCTGAAGTGGAATGTCAGAGCGAAATCTGATGAAATACAGAAACAATTTTGCGCTTGGGTAAAAAGCAAGACTTGAATAATTGGCATAAATTACTGAAGCTCATTTTTGATTCAGAGGTGACTAAGAAGGTGTAGGCACTAGGTATTTCAAATACCATTTTGCTATTGCAAGATACAGCCTGGATACTCACGGAGCTCTTTGACACAGTCACTGACCAGCTGCTGTTCCTTCTCTTCATATGTAATGGTTTCTGTCTTCAGATGGCAAGCCTTCAATAAAATCATCGGCATTCCAATTTCAGTTTAGCTATACACATGCTAATGCTACAAATTTCTATTTCTGAAATTCTTGTAATTGAAAAGTATCCCCTCTATCATTGCAATGTCTATGCATATGGACATACTTCCCAACCATTTCTTCCACCTGTTTCCCTGAATTGTATAGTGAAAGACACACAGACACATTAACAAAACCTGATCTCGTCTCTGACAAAAAAACATTGCAAAATTTGGTAGGGAAAGCAAACCACACAGTAATCCAGAAGTACGCAACTGAATTTGCTTGAAAAACTTCTTAAGGCAAAGAAATCTTGAAAACTGAATGATGTTAGCTAAATCTTTTATGGCATAGAACAGCTCTCAGTAGAACAGTTTTTCTCCATATTCCCCAACCAGTCTATTCAGACTGCTAGCTTTCTGGGCCAGAGACTAAGTAACACAACAGGTCAAAACAGTATCGAGTATAATAAATTCCCACATCAGTTTTGATTGCGAGGATGATAATATTACACTTTGCACAGATAAGTCTTCTATGTTGGCCAGTGACTCACCATGAAACTTAGGAAATGGCTTTAAGGAGTACTCAAGCAATCAGAAGTACAGGTACACAAGCGCAGGCAAACACACTTATTGACATTATGCCACCACATATAAAATAAATAATTAAAAAAACCCAAAATATAGGCTTAGTATGATTGAGGTTATTTCAAGTCAGTGAAGGTTATCTTTTGTCACAGAATGGCAACAGTCTCAAAAATTTTCAACTCCATTTTTTTCAAACTAAAGTGGATCAAATCAATCCCTGGTCTGTAAAGGTCTGTAATCATATAATATCATATCATAAAGGCAGGCTTAGGAGCACAATAAAAGCCATCTGATCTTCTCCTCTTTTGTGTCCTGCAGCACTACTAAACTATCCATTTGGTCTGAGGGAGTTTTAAGGAGGATATGCTTCTCAGACTGAATATTATGGAGACAAAACAAGAGGAAGCATGTATTTTAATTCACATTAAAAGAATCTAGTTTCTGTTGTACTGCTCTAACAAGCTTGTATCAGGAAAGGTTCACATAAAAAACATCACAACAAAACCTCACACACACTAAACTGAGAAAAAATAAAACCACCTTTCTTACAAACAACACCTTCTTTTTCTTAAAAACAAACCAGAAGAACCCACTTTTAACCGATCTCCTATTTTACAAGTTCCACTTGCCACCTCCGAAGAAGAGATATTGCATCTGTAGACTCTGATTCTTGTAACCTTTGCTGTTGGTTCCACGGCTTTTATAGCCATTATTTTGTGCAGCCCTTTAGTCTCTATCCTTGTAATGGCACAGTGCCTGTATTCATGCTTTACACACAAGAGAGACCAATTAAAATACAGAGACTAATCACATAGTCAGAACTAAGTATGTCTTTAAAAGAATTTGAGTAGAAGTTTATGAGTCCTTAATATTGAATTAAGGAAATGAGGCTGACAAAAATGCAATGGTAACACAACGGAATTCCCAAATTTATATCAAAACAGATCACACAAGTTTGAGGGCCTGATGGGTCCAAGTACTTCTGCTAGGTGCTTACATATATTCCCATATTGTTTCACATAGACTAAAGGCATTGAGGAAGGCCTACTACAGGACTCTGGAGGTAATGAGGAATAGTGAAGGAAAACAGAAGGATGTGGGCAGGTAGAGGGAAAGCGTTTGGGGTATGATTTGTTAGCAATACAAAACAGTCATATGCTTCAAGAGAAACCCCAGATGCTGGATTTTTCAACCGTCCTGATTTATTTCATATCCAGCATATATAGTATACACTGTAAGTCAGATATACCTTTGATCGGAGAGCAAGGTTCTCCTCTTCCAGCTCTCTGAGTTTATCTTGCAAGACATCCAGATGCAACAGATCATGTGATACGTTGAAAGGCTCACTGAAACGAAGTGGTGTGGAACAGCTGGAATCTGTTTCACTCTCCTCCGAAGCAATGGAAACAATACGAAGAAGGTCGTCCTTCTTTGATAACTCATGCTGTAGCTGGTTAACCTACGACAAAAAGATCACCAGCTTGTAAAATATACTTAAGCTATACAGTATTACAGTGTACTATTTATGCAGCCTCTTGTACATCACTGCTCTAGTCTAAAATGAGATTAAAAAAATAGCTCGCAGGTCATGATCCATTTATTTTTATTTGCACAGAACATTCAATCTCTATTTATTTTATAGCAAGTTCACAAAATCATAACTTTAACACTGTAAGGGAGACCAAAAATTCAAGATAACACAAGAACAGACAACGAAACACACTCTTTTAATAGTTTACTTCATAATAAATTTCCAGTTGCTTTGATAGATGTTCACATTTTAAGATGCTAACTATCATTTTGATTATGACCATTTTTCTGAACACTAACTTCCTGGAAAAAAGGACCGGTAGACACCTATTTATATGTATAGACTGTTATCTGCCCCATCTACACATTAAATGAACTGTAGGACAACTAAAAACAAGAGTAGAGACAGATCTCACTTAGATAAATTCTATTTTGCATATCTAAATTTTTATACAAATACATAAGTTTATGCTGTCCTACAGATACTTATGAATCTGTTTTTATTACCAGTATACTGTTTTATGTAAGCAGATAAATCCATTTCACTGTAACTTAGACTACATCTGTTGACCCCAGGGAAATGTGGGATACTTCATTGTTTGTCAACTCTTTAATTGTTTTTAAAGAAAGAAAAACAAAGAAAAGATTAGATCAATAATGTGTGCTTAAAGAGAGAGATGAAGTGAAACTCTTGAGCAGAATTCAGTTGTCATTACATTTTTTTCATTATTATTTATTTATTCTTAGTGTAAGCATCCCATTAAGCCAGCTTATTTTCTGGCTGTTTTGGAAGGAAGGCAGGAAGGATCACTCACTCGATCTACAGTTTGTCCTAACTGGTCTTCTAGTGCTTCATTCTGTTCTGTCAACAGATGGTTCCGCTTAAGGAGAGCTTGTCCAATTCGAGCTGCCAGTTCCAGGTCCCGCTCTTTCTGCTCACAAAATAAGAGTAAAAATCTACTTTTGATTTTCCTAGCTACTGTTTTAATGCATCACCACTCTGAGTTCCCCCTTCATTCTCAAATGGATCAACATTGTTAGAACATTGACTAACGCTTCATCATTTGGATCCAGAACACATCCATATAACTGTGTTTCTTGATATAGCACAGTCTGTTCCACAGGGAAGGGAAAGCACCAAACCTGGGAACAGTTTTTGGTTTTGTGCTGAGTAATGGGGAGGTTATATGGGCTCTGTGGTCTTTCAAGTGACACCTTCTCCAGAACAGACTGTTTAACTTCAACAGTGGTAAGAGGGTAGTAGCAAAGAAGCAAGAGGAAAGCAGAAGAAAGCCGTTTCCTCACTGGCTGCATTGGTGGCCACACTTTTGCTAAATTTTGTTTCTGAGATGGTGCAACCAAATGGGCAACTTCTCATTATCCACGTGTTTGATAAGCAACTTATGAACTGAACCAAAACTTTCAGTAGCTGAATAAAACCCTTCCTCAAATACATGTCTTCAAATATATTAACAAAACATTACAGACATGAGTATACCTCAGCCAGCAGATGTTTGACCATGTCAGCATCACTGTAGGTTGCCTGCTCCACGTTACCTGTGCCAAGAACTGAAAAGAGGAAAAACATATTTACTTGTAGCTTAAGTACAAGAAGACTGTTGGGGAAGGAGAGAGCTAAATCCCAGAGGATGTTGTTTATATACAAATACTGTAATGAGTTGATGAAACTAGTGGAGGCTATCAAAATGCATCTTAACTTCAGAAATATGAAAGAATACTCATTTGGGAGACTGATACAAAGAGATATTGAACATTTGCGGCTTTCAGCAATATTAGCTAAAGCTTGAGGTGCTCACATATCCTTCAAGTTCAGAAAAAGGCAAAAAATCTCTTAAGATCAACTTTTTGAATACAGCTAAGCTATCAAATCATGCAGTTTCTTGTAGAGAGGGAAGAATATACTGCAGCATATCCAAATATAGCTGAACATACCAGCAGACTTTACCCTTGAAACAAAATTTCCACTAGTGTGTGTGACAGCTATACACAGAAGTATGGAGAGCCCAGAGACCAGTCATGAAAACGTATTTAAGTGCTTGATTATCTTGGAAACAGTTAAAAAGAAACAGGATAATGTAGTAGTACAGCCTATCTTACTGAGTGACTTCTAGACTTGAAGAGTCTGTAAAACTATTAAAAAACTGAGTAAGTAGGATGTGAAAAACAGGACAGAGTCAAGAATAAACAAAGCATGAAAATTTTGTGACAACTCTGAACAAAACACACTGCTAAAACATAAAGCACTTGTCTGCTCTAGTTCTTGTTCTGAGAAACAGATGATATTAATGAAGAAGAAATATTGATTACCTTGTACAAATTTGTGAGACCCACCCAATGAGGAGGAAGGAAGTTCAATAAGAGCTAGAGCGATAGAAAATGAAAGATACAAAGGGGAAAGAAGAGCAAAGAGAAGAATTAAAATGTAAGGAAATAGGTGATTTTTTTTGCATGCATCCACCACCACCAAGAAATAAATTCACACATACACATACTTTTTACACTATTAAAATTTTTTTAGAACTCTGAGAGAACCATTTAAATACAGTTCCCTTCAGGAGCAGAATTAGACATCACAATTGCAGGTGATGGATATTTGTGCTTGCCCAAGTTCAAAAGAAATTTACTATTTTTGCTTTACAGAATCAGGATCACGAAAGTAAAGAAGGCAGCAAAATAAATTTAACAAATACAGAGTTATCTGCTTCAACTGAAGGTCTAAGTTAACCTGTTTTGAAATTAATCCCATCATCACTGCACTGGCAAAATGAGATTACTATGGATTTGATCTAAATCTGTTTCTGAAGATCTCCTTGACTCTTCTACCTTGTTTAAATCTGATTCACACCCTGAACACATAGTGGTACTGGTTTCCATTTTTCTTTTGTTCGTTCTTGTTGAGAACTGCACATGTACTTATGAGATAGTGAAGTGCCAAGCTGAAGTGCACACTACCTTTGTGTTACATAAACTATGTATGTTCTTTACATACATAATGTCCATAACTAACTTTTAAAAACATAACACTAAGGCTATGCTGGGAAAAAAACCAAGTCGTATTTTTGTATATAAAGAAACTTTCTTGCAGTCTTGGAAGACAGGACAACAGAGAGAACAATATACAAGAAAAAGGTTTACTGAACTGTTTCTCTGAGAGCTTAACAGAAAAAATAAAACAAACTAACCAATCAAATACCTTTTACCAAGTAGATCAGTAGGCATAAAAACCCAACATATGCTGTTCACATATTTAGGAGCTCTGACCTTACAGTACTGCCGTTTACTAACTGCATTCCTAAGCAGAGCAAAAATAGAAAGTCTTAACAAAATTTTTAAGTACCTATCTATCAGTAGCTTTGGGAGTTCAATTTTACTGCATTGCTTGTTTGCTGATACTGGTTGCCAAGAGGGGACTCCAAAATCACCTGGATTACTAGTACTTGGAAAATTCACTGCACACAAGTAAGTAAGTTTCAGCCATTACAGGCAGAATATTATAGCCAGCTCTCCTGTGGTAACTGTTCCCAGCAGGTGATTTCAAGTTAAAACATTTATCCAGTGCTAAGTCACCTTAATAAAGATTTAAACTAATAACCTACAAAGTTAGTCAGGTAGGTAGGTTCCTAAAATTGAAAGCAAATATATTTACTCTGATAGATGATATCACAGAACTAGCAGTTTTGAAACTTAACTCTATACATCTTATTTTCTCACAGTAGAAGATCAAGACTATACATAGTTTGTTATAATTCTCTCTTGCAAATATGCACACGTGCAACCTCTCCTCACTCACCTTGCCAAGCGAAAGCTGCGAGCAACTCTTCATTTTGGTTAATGTTGTGTTGTGCCATGTCCTTTTACTCACATGCACAAAATAGTTCTAAAACTAGATGCCTTGTAATTCAGGGCTTCTTATGCTACCATAGTTGAAGCAGGAAATACTCCTCCATCTCACTGAAAACAGTGACGGTGGGAACTCACCTGATCATTGGATAAACCTTCTAATAGGCAGCAGCAGCCATAAAAAGAGGAGGAGCTCAATTAACTGTTGCAGTGGGGTTTTTGTTTGTTTGGTTGTTTTTTTTCTTTTGGATGTAACCTACAAATTCACTCAAATCATAAGCTTACCATTCCCTTTAGGAAAAAGTTATAAAAATGTTTCCAGACATATATAGGGAGGAGGAAGATAGACACGTAAAAGCCCCTAGTCATGCTTCAAGAGTATTATGGTCACATTTAATCCTAATTTCAGTCAACAGAAAGAAAGATACAAATTTCACCTAACAAACTATTCAGCAATGATTATAACTAGGTCTTGATTTCTATCTGTGTTTCTCTGGGATCTTCCCAGTACCTCCCTGTATGTTTACTAGGCTCAAAAAAGCTAATACAATGACTACTACATTCAATTTCTTTTTCTAGGAGAAACATAAATCATATTTAACTTGAGTTTATATGTCTCAGCAGCTATAACAGTGTTCTTAAATGAGATAATTAGTTTTGTATGTTATGCCTAACAGGTATCTCTTTACGTAATGTCAGTCATTGTTACCGCTCATTTTTGAAAACGTCAAGAAAATACACATGGCAACTGTTGAAAAAACTCTCACAAACAGTTTAGTGTTTTCACAGGATATTTTCTGTAGTTAAAACAGAATTTCTCACTGGGTGAAAAAGGAAGACATCACTTTCTATAATACTTTTGACAGCCAAATAGTACATGATTGATTTCACTAAAACATTGCTGATAAAATGTCTCCCCCTCACAGTTTGGAAGTGTAAGCTTCCACTGACTGAAGGTCATCTCAGAGCTCTGTGCATCATAACACTGGAGCTGCAGGCACTGACCAGATTGCTTCAGTAGAGCCACATTTGATATCAAGCTCCTTCCAGCATTGACAAATTCCAATCCCATCTCTATAATTAAAACATGGAGGCAAGTACGCACCCCCTGACTACACAACTGCTTCCAGTGAACTACAAAAGTGTTCACTCAACTAAAAATCATTCATGCTTGCGATATTATTATCAGAAACAGACTGAGCAATAAATACAAAGCAGCTTTCAAAATACTTTCCACAATTAAACTGAGTTCCAAGCAAGTTCAACTGATAACAAGATGACTTTAAATTGTCGAGTACTGCATTCTTGGGAGGTAGTATTTTACTTTTATTTCTACTTACTCATTTGATATACACCCTGGGTGGAGGCTTGAAGCACAAACAGTAACAAACCAAACCCTTTCAGAGGCAGCATGTACAAGGAACAGTTAATCATTACAGATTGTTTATAACTACCAAGTTCACTCTCCCAAGCGGTTTGTTCCAACAGTTCCAATATATGGAGGAAACAGGACTTCCTCATTTCTCTAAAGTGATGACATGGCATTCTCCGCCTTTCACAGGAGAACACTCGAAGCTACAGGCAAGTAAGTGTTCAGTTCTTTTGGCAGCCTTCTATGCATTTTATTTTTAACATCTTAAAGGTTTCTTCATGTGGTTGGAAACTGTCCATTTTATCCTTAAACCTAACAGATCATAAAGAAGAAGTTACTTAGGATTTTCAAAACTGGAAGGTAGTGACCAACACTGATCTGTACCCATCTACGTGGCATTCACATCATTTCTATCTCCAGAAGAAATGATTAACAGCATTTCGAAAGCAACACCGACACAAAACATAGAATCATAGAATGGTTTGGGTTGGAAGGGACCTTCAAAGGTCCTCTAGTCCAACCTCCCTGCAGCGAGCAGGGACATCTACAACTAGATCAGGTTGCTCAGAGCTCCATCCAACCTGACCTGGAACATTTCCAGGGATTGGCCATCTACTACCTCTCTGGGCAGCCTGTTCAGGTGTTTCAACACTCTCGCAGGAGAGGTACTCCAGCCCTCTGATCATTTCCGTGGCCCTCCTCTGGACTTGCTCCAACAGGTTCACATCTTTCCTGTGCTGAGGACTCCAGAGCTTGACACAGTACTCCAGGTAAACTCTCCACAAAGCAAAGAATCATCTCCCTTGACCACACTGGCCACACTGCTTTTGATGCAGCCCAGGATATAGTTGGTCTTCCGGGCTGCGAGCGCACACTGCCATCTTAGGCCAAACATCATCAAAAGAACCACAGCATGATTAATGTTGCTGAAAACAGAGCTGCTGCATATTCCACAAGTCTTGTATTACACTCAATCTAGTGCAATTCTAAGTTCCTGCCTCTTTTTCTATATCACATGTTCCAACTCTTATTTCTATGTGAAATCTCATGATCAGGCAGCCATGGGACACGTTAGGTCAGCCCTTAGAACTGGAGTGCCGAACTACAAGCACTTCATCTGAATTCAGCTTTTTCTTCCACCTGTCCAAAGTTTTCCAGATTTGAACCCTTTATAATATTAATTTTATATTTACAGTTTTCTCTTCAATAATTTAAAAAAAAAAACCACAAACACAAAATAAGAACACAACCAACCAAAAACCTAGGCCCAGATATACTACTCACTCATGTAACGGAAGGGCTCCTCATCATGAACTGGAGAAGTGATTTCAGGAAGATGGCCATGGCTGGCAGGGGACTGAACCCAGTCTTGATTTTCATACAGGTACAGAGAATCCACTCGTAACTTGTAATCTGGCAACTGTTCTTCTAGCATGCTCACCAACTCTACCTCAGGAAGGTCCTCATTGGAGCAGACATCTGAAAGTAAGTAAATGCCAGTAATAGTACGCCACTATTAAATACAACATATATTTAATATTGCTACAGTAGTATATATTCTATATACTATAAAATACTTTATGAACCTTCAGCAGATTGGAAAAGAATTGTTCTGTACTGGACAAATTACCAGAATATTTACTGCATCCATATTTGACTTATATTGTAATATTTGTAAGTTCCTCAACCCCAAATGACTCCACAACTTCCTGGAAAGCTGGTCTAGTCATGATTCTCTCTGACTTCCTGAATATGGTGTACATAATTAGCTTCAATTTCTATCTTTTCCTCTTCACTGAACCAAATAACAGACCTACATTTTATCAGCTATTGATTTTGTAAGGCTTCTTTGGCTTTAGCATGGTTACACTTCCCTTTTCTGAAGGAAATGCACATTTTTCTTGTTCTTCTGTTTATCCTTTTGTTTGTCAATGGACATAGCTGTAAATAATCTTAAAGTAACTACAAAAATCAACTGAATATTGCCTTGAAATCAGGGAACAAATATAAAAATCCATTATCCTCTGTATGGAATCACAGTCTGAGAAACGCAATACTCAAAATTCTGAAAATAAAGTTTAGCTATTCCTGCCTTGTCCCGCCTTCCCCTCAATCTCTTCACAATTATTGCAAAAAGAGGAAACATGAATTCTAAGCTGCTAAAATACTGCACATCAAAAGGTACACAATGACTATCTTTCCAACATTTCCACTAAAGATGAAGATACTCTTCAGTATCTTTCAGTGGAAAAAATGTCAATGTTGATTATTCTGACTGAGAATTTTACAAACAACATTTTACAGCAGAAGCTGATTTTACAAGCGTGTTAAGAACACTTGTCAGCTTTGTTCATTTGCAGAATCAGGTAAGCAACACAAAGAATATGAAACTTAAGGTTGTCTTGAGGTAGATACATTCAGGATTTGTAACAGTCAATTCTTTGACTTACCAGAGATGCTCTCCAAGCCCCTGTGATCAAAATTCATGAGTCCGTCCTTCACAGTTCACTCCTTTGGAAACAGCATTCTGTAGTCAGACTGTGCATCATCCCTTTATGGCTTTGGTAGAAAGATGGCTTTGGTTTAGAGACACGGTAAGTCAGAGCCATCAAGCCTCTGAGACACTAACAAACGTGGCATCATCTCACTTCTGTAGACTGGTTCATCCTTCAGATCTATTGCCATCTTAGGACATGCTTACTTCATCTGGGCTACTACTGATCAGTAGAAGAGTCTGTAGGGTATTTCATGTAAGCTTCACAAGCTTCTCAGCTCAGCCATCACTACAAATAAAACAAAGACAATGCCAAAGTTTAACAGATGTCACTCTTTCAAATGAGATGGGTAAATTAATGTGACTTTGTCTCTTTCAGTCTGAATTCCCTTCATGTACTAAAAAAAAAAATAAAGCAAAGCAAACCAACATTTTAACCCCAGTTTAAACATCACATGTAAAACACAGCATTAAAAATAGGTCTTCTCCCTACAGACATAACATAACAAAGCGTTGACTTTGTTGATTATTTATTTGTCTAAACCATCTCTCCTCTTCCATATAATATTTAGCACGTGACAGCTTTATTCACTGAAATGAGGCATTTCCATTTTACCTTAAAGGACTCCAGCTAAGCAGAAGTTTTCTTCAGGCTACTACATTTATTTAAAGCAATGGATTCTAAAGGCAGGATTTCAAACCCACCATTCTTTGCATTTTTATTGTTAGAAAACAAGTTTTATAGAACTGTTTGCTTTAATCTTTTCACCTTTAGAAGTCTGTTATTTAAAAATTGCATCCATCAAAAATTTAGTTTGTGGGTCACGACAAAATTTGTGTTTCTTCTTGAGCAGGGACTCAGAAACCACCATGACTAATTGAAAGAACCTATCGGAACAATTTAATAGAGCAAAATTCTGCTCTTCGCTTGCCAAGACAAATCAATCATCTTCTATGCAAAAGAAAAGAGTAGTCCTAGATGACAGAAAAATACAAAATGGAAGAGAAAAATGTCTCATTTTCCCTTATACTACATTTAGTAAACACAAAATTCTGTTGAAATCTAACATTCATTTCAAATTTGTTCTGTCTTACGGTCTGTAGCAACCTCTCATTTGAGAAGATCAAAATGGACAGTGCAGGAGGTTTTTAAAGAAAGCCTAGAGCCTGTCAGTTCATCTGATTGTAGACTTTGGCAGAAGAACAAAAAAGAACTTTCTTATATTAAGGTCAGCTCATACTTGTGAGCAGCATCTTCTTGCTTTGTCATTTATTTCTTTATATATGTACTTTATTTACCAGTTTTAATTATTATCCATATCAGACACTTATTAAAAACAGTAAGATCGAGATTTCAGAAACGTCTGCTATCTGAATCTATAGCTGCTTCTAATGCTAATTTGTCAGTTTTTCAAGAGGTTGTTTTTTAAATGGATTGCTGAAAGACATTAATTACACAGACACCCTCTAAAACAACTCAATATAGCAGCAAAAGACATTTAAGAAGATTGCTGCAGATCACAGAATAATAGAATCATAGAATCATTCTAGTTGGATAAGACCTTTAAGATGATCTAGTCCCACCATTAACCCAGCACTGCCAGGTCACCACTTAACCATGTTCCTCAGCACCACATCTACAGGTCTTTTAAACACCTCCAGGGATGGTGACTCAATTGCTGTCCTGGGCAGCCCGTTCTAGTGCTTTACAACCTTTTCTGTGAACAAGATTTTCCTAATATCCAACCTAAATCTCCCATGGCACAACTTGAGGATGTTTCCTCTTCTCTCATCAGATCCCATATGCAAGAGTGGTGTTCTCAGGAGGCTTGCTTCAAGGAAGGCTCAAGAGAAATGGAGATATCAGACAACAATTTATACACATACCTACCTACCTATCTCAATCTGTGTCCTTCGGTGTTCTCTAAATTCAATTTTACTCTATGATGCGTGTTTCACATTTCAGCTATTACAAGGCACGAAACAGTAAGCTAAAACTAGAAGTACCTACAGCACACAACAAAAAGCCCTCTTTTAGAAGTGAGAACTAGTCCTAGGCCTTTTGCATCTGCCCCACCAAATCCATGTTGCTCTGAGGTTTGCTAGATCATCTGTGCATAGAAAATCGAAAAGAAACTCAGAAAGAAAGGAAATGCTGAAGTTTGTTCCTACCAAGAAGTATTATAAAAAGTGTGAAAGGCTATCACTTATGGCCCGACCAACAGTCTTACTGTTCATCAATGTAAAAATGGCCTGACACAACTCCCAATGAAAAATGAACAAAAATTAAAGCGTAATTAATAAAAAAAAATAAGAAGGGCTGGAAAAACACATTAGAAGAATTACAAGAAATACACATCAATTGTCTACTGAGTGGTAAGGTGTCAGTGTATAGGTTAAGAAAAAAAAAAAGAAAAACTAAAAGAATAGGAACCACTTCATCCATTAAATCTCAAAGTATGGTTTGATCTTAGCAGCAAAGAGATAAAAATGAGTTCTCATAACCACATGAAAGGAGATTTTATTAATTTTTCCTTCAACGAGTCAGAAGATCTCAGCCAATATTAACTTGCAAAACCAATACTATGTAAAGCCTTAGAAAAGCTGAAATTATTCTTATCTTTGTTGCTACTGCTTTGAACAATTCCAGATGGGTGCAACAGGACAGGTGTGCCATCTTATTTCAGAATGTAATTCTGAAGACATTCTACCATTAGATAACTGTCTTTCAAATTTGAATTTGAAAGAAAGGTGAGATTGTTGCTTTACAATGGGAAACCAGAGACAAAAGTACGTATTAATTCCTTTGTGCGTAAAAAGTTAGACATATCCAAAGTACTGACATCTATTTTGACATCCAAACTCAAACATAAATATCCTGTTACTCCTGTTGTTTTCCACTTGTTGAGAGCAGCTGACCCCTCACAAGCACTTGGAAAGACTAAACCCGATCTGCTCCTCTGTATAATTACAAGATGCAAGACATCAGAACATTACGAACATAAACAAATATTCAACAACAAAGAAGATTCTAACTTGATTGAGGAGGCGACATCCATTTCCCAAAAAAGAAGCCAACTGAGTAAGTCAATTATTTTGAGGTGCCGAGTTTTACTGTCATGCAAATACGCAATTAAAAAAAATACTGTATCAAGGCATTAACACAGTACTTTTTCCATTACTAAAATTAGAATGGTGTCAAGCCAGGTAATAACAATAAACATGTTTTGCATCTGAAGGTTAATGAAACAGTTTATTCTTATGGCAAACATGACTACAGTGAATTGCTGCCAAAACATTCCAGGGACTAGTGCTCAGAGGCAGAGGCCAAATCCTTCAACACTACATAGTATGAGATGAAGGACAAAGAACTATATAAGGAAAAACAAATTTATGTGAACACAATGAACACTTGCCGTGTGCCTCACACCTGTTATTTTCAGCCATTACAGAACCCTACTCGGTGCTTGTGTTTCCCTAACGTAAAGAAAAGAAAATTATTTAAGAATACACTAACACAATCCTAAGAACAAGCATAACAATCATAAGCAAACCTGTAACAGATCTGCAACCACAAATAGTATGCTATAGGAAAGGAACTGTAAAACAAAACAAAATCAAAACCCCGTAAGCCTCTCCTGATATTCAGTTTGAGGTGGGGAGTAAGGCTTCAGAGGCGAAGCTGGAGAACACCTCTTAGAGGATGATGAATATCAAAGGAATCCCAAAGGTGGTTACAACAGTTCCCTCATCCTATTTATCCAGAGTTACACCAAGTCAGACTCACTTTTTCTCCTTGTCAGCCATTTGTAATAATCCATGTTCTCCATAAGTGGCAAAACTAAGTACATGTATATATGCTTTATGTGTATGTATACACATACACTGTTGAATACCACAGTTTGATAACTAAGATTTTTATTTTAAGTAAGTCCCACATGCTTGGAAGTTGTCTGCATCACCCTGCACAGTTGTCCTGGGTTGAGTTAGAACAGAACAATTCTGCTCAGTGATTTTTACTTTTCAGCTCAGTTCCTTTAACTAACTGCACTTTCTGAAATTAGCAGCATGTTTTCACAGACAGTGCCTGCTTCTAGCACTGATAACACCCGATGTTTAGAGTTAGTACCAGGGACTGGTGTGCGGACCAAGGCCACTGCTAGATCCTGTGTACCACATTGAGGGGTGCAGAAAGTAAGAGCCACATCTGCAGGCAGGAGCGGACAGATGGGTGCCCTTAAACTGACCCAGGGGGTATTCCATCCCATAGACACCATATTCGGCTGCTGGGGGCCCTTGCTCAGTTGCTCTCGGCTCAAGGGCTCTTGCTCTAGGTCCTTGCTCGGATTCTTCCTCATTCCTTCAATGGCTGGAATCCAAAGAGGACTCCGTCCATCCTGCCTTCGATCCTGATCGGAGTGTTCCTGAATCCAGTACCAGGATCCAGCTCCTGAACTCAGTTCCCAACTGCTGCTGGGCCCTGTCTGGGACTTTCCCGGTGCCTGCTCCACAACATCAGTGGTGACGGTGACGTACTTGCCATCAGGGGCATTTGGGTTCAATATTGGGTATATATTCTATTTTATTCTTCCTATTATTATTTTCCATTTTCATTAAAGCTGTTCTAGTTTCCTTTTCTAATCAATAAGTCTCTCTTCCCCTTTAGGGAGGGATGGGGGTTAAGAGAGCATCTGCTAGGTTTTGGGGTTGCCCTGACCCTAAATCGTGACACACAGTCTAAAAATAGCATATGCTTAATTGAAGTCTAACTTCTCCTGAAACTATGAATGCTACCTACATGAAATACCCATATCAAGTTTTATTAATACCAAATTCTTTTCTGTAAATGCATAGACTTTCTTTTTTTTCAGAAGAAAAAAAGTCTATCTGAAAAAAAATAATGTATACATGTAGTAATGTTCTGATCACAGGGGAACCAATCTGTTTTTTAAAGAGAAAAAAATAACTGTCATGAATTAAGTATTTGTTGATTAGAGAACACAAAAATATATGCTTGAGGCAAGTGCCGTGCTAATATTTCATTATAAAGGTTATTAGAGACTTCTTTTAGAATAGAATCTTTTTCCCTATAAAGTATATCTGAAGTGAACTTAAATAACATTTAAGTTAACAGAAATCACTAATGCTGTCAGTTGATACATACCTGAATGCACCCAAGCGATTGGCCTAAGCTTGTTAATATAGCCCCTACTCAGTGCTCAGTATTTTAAGTTACACTTCTATATTTATTAGAATAAACCAGACTGATATATATGATTCTCACCAGAGTATCACCAGCAATCTGACTAGAAAAAAGGATTTGTCATCTCTATTGTGGCCATCTCTAAAGATGTTGTTTTTGCATCTTCTTGGAAAACTAATCAATGAATCATGTTCACCCTTCCTGAAAGACAGCACTCCTTCTGCACAATATTCATCCTAGGAAGCCCCGTCTATTAGAGGCAAGCCACCATCAGAAAAATCTGTCATTTTTCAACACTCTACTTTTTAAGCCACATTTGCAGATAATCAAAACAGAAATCTGATAAACTGATACGGTTCTAACAGATGACATCACTAGAGAGTTGACAGATTTCAAGTATTGGATTTTTTTTTCTTAATGTAGCTTCAGTGTCAGAATTGTAATTAAAAAGAAGTCTCCCTATTTTTACTCAAAAATAGGTAAGTATCTGAAAGTAAACTTAAAACTTACTATGTTGCCTTGTAATGTTGCATGAGAAGTTAATTACTGGTATTTACTGGTATATTATGTATTTGGATCAGACTCTCACAAGCAGTCAACAATAACTTTGAAACATAACCAAAAAATAAGCATGTACGCACTAGCCTACAGTTGAAGATTGCATTAAAAAAAAAACCCAAACCAAAATAATGATACAACTCCACACAGCACTTTTTCACTAGAACAGTTGACAGAATAAAAGACTTACTGACAGATACTACCGTTTAATCAGCTGATCAGAATGTAACAATGTGAACAAAAAGTTGATAGAAGCCAGAATCTCCTTGCCCTCAAAAATCCACACGTCAATAAGACCACAACAAAAATGTCATCGGGCTTTGATTTCTAAGAGCAGTGGCACAAAGCTCCAAGGAAAGTCCACGGGAATATGGGTACTTGTAAGGCAGGAAGGAACTCCGGAACACGCCGAAGGTCACAGCAGCCACCACGCACGCCTGCAGTCACAGCCACCGTTCGCAGCCAAAGCCTAGCATCTGTCTGGAATCTAAGCACGTATACTGAACGGGGAAAGCTTAACGTAATATCCATCTACATTACCACCGTGAAAAGAGCTCTGTCAGCTGCAACACGGGAAAGGAAAGAGAATTCTTCTTTACACGTTTCCCCCGCCGGAGGGTGCGCCGCCTAGGACAGCACGGCTTGCCCAGCGCCGCCCGGGGCACTGCTTCCCGCTCAGTCCCGCTGCTCCCGCGCCAACCAACCGCTCGGAAGCCGCCGCAC
>VWZK01006165.1:129926-159083 GCA_013396935.1 Baryphthengus martii | reverse complement strand
GGCGCCGAGGCCGCCCCGCTGGCAGGGGCGCAGGCATGTCCTGCCACCGCGGGGGCTGGAGGGAGGCGGAGGCGCAGTTAAACCGGCGCCTGGCGCGGGAGGAGGTGGGGACGCCGGGGGAGCAAGTGAGGAGCTCTCCTGGGGGAGAGCCTGCGGGGCGTCGTTTTCTGACGTCCCGTTCCTTCTGTCATGGACAGATCATTTAACTCGAAAAAGGCGATCGAGAGCTGCCTCAGTCACTCCAAGCACTGAAGTAGGAGCTGCAGCCCAGCGCCCGCAGAAACAGAATAACGAGCGTTCGCAGTACCTGGGCACTGGGTTCCAGAGCCTCTGCAATCCCCAAGCTGACAGGCACGGTTCTTTGTCTCCTCTCCGTTGCGCACTGTACCTGACGCTTTGGCCAAGCTGGGATGAATGTCATTTCAGCTGTGCAATACTGTCACTATCAGCGGTACAAAAAAAGAGCCTGTGATACAGAAAGAAAAACAGGAAAACGGAAAAGGCTTATGTAGGGTCATGATCCAAAACGATACTGAAAATGAAAACAATGTTAAGCTACACGAGGAAAACAAAAATCTTGCATTTGTAATGTTATTTGAACAAATGTGGATTATGGAAATGTCAGTTGTCTGTCTGTACACCTTTAAACAAATTCTACAATTTATTTGACTTCAGTGTATCATAGTTATTAAGACTTTATTCTTCAGCCTAACTTTTGTGGTTTCATATTTCATGCAACAGAATAAATTATTTTGTGTAGTGGAATGATGTATCTCCTTTCCAGGTAGGAGAAGGATGCTGTACCCATTACAGTGCTGGCCAGTATCTTGAAGCACCTGCTGTTTCAGTTTTTTTCCTACTCTGCCACAGACTTCCTCGGTGAAGTTGGGTAAGTTGAATCCTAATCCTCTGAAGGTGTCCAAAAGGATCTCCTTTTGTCTCCATTATTTATCTTTAATAAGAAATTGCAGTATTTTTTCACTTAGAGCAGATTTTCAGGATAAAAATACTGTCTTAGATGCTTGGCAGTGGACGAGGTGATAGGAGTTTGTAAGCTTTTCAAGAATGTTGATGAGCATACATAATTTAAACGTGGGATATAATTAAATTTAGCTCCTTGATAAACAAAATAATACTGTTCTGATATAGTACTGCACCTTTTAAAATTTAACTTTCAAGCAATAATTACATATTAATATGGAACTACCTCCTGAGACTGACTTTGTCAGCCACCAAGTAGGATTCATCATGGTAGAAGACTTGCTTATAGCTAGAGGAAATTCTCTAGTCCCAGTCTGCACTTCAGAAGCTTTGATACGCTTATTAGACATAGTCATCTCTTTCCTCACTACCTAAGCTTCCAAAGCATAAGACATAAAGTAAGTCTGCTGGAGGACTTGCGGAGTGGCTACTCTGATCTGCGAGTGAGTTTGAATTCTAATTCTGTAGTCTAACTAAAGTGAAAATTATCTGAGTTGGTTCCCCTTTTTCTTTTTTTTTTTTTTTAACTCAAATCCCTTACAATAATGTTTCTTCTATCACTTGTGAAATGTAAAGTGCAATTGCTTCTGGCTTACTTTTTTTGTGACCTAGTTCAGCTGCAGACAGCTGAACGGAGATCTGACTAGCACAGCTGGGCTCTTTTAAAACAACAGACAATTATTTCTTTTCCTACAAACTGGCGGGGATTCATGAATTCGTTCCTTTTGACATTCTGCACTTAAACAGTTAGCGTGCAATTTAAATTGTTTGCTCAGAAGTGGTAATAAGATCTCTAAACCCATGAATCAAAAAAGAAAACTTCGGTTGGACTGTATAATGCATATCCTCAGTATGGAGTTTGAAATCCATATGCTGCTTAAAGACTCAATAGAAGTAGGCTTTCCCAGAGCTGTAGTTTTGGTTTTGTGTGTGTTAACTGAGAGGAATGCCTTGCAGTTGTGACCAAAGAGACGTATCAGAGATTCATGTACAATCTTATATTGTTATTTTCATTTCTTTAGGATAAATGGGTGTATGTGACTTTTCCCCTGATCTAAAGTGGTTCCATGTCTTGTTTGGTAAGCTTGCATTTAAAAATCTTTATCGGTTGTACCAGTCGTACCTTAATGCGAAAAAGGGCTGGTGAAATGTCTTGCTTGAGGGGATTTCCAGTGTGCTGGGATGTTTGTATGAACTTTTGGTGAAGAAGACTAGTATCTCTTCTGTCTAGGTCTGCTGTGTATGTGCTCTGTGCTCTTTTTTAACCTCTTGCTTGACTGACTTGTAGCAGAAAACTTTCAGAACTCCTGCTTATAGGGGCTACTTCTGAAGCTTTCCCACTGCCACATGTAATAAATGGCAGCAACTCCAATAACATTCACTGTTTTCTGTTCTCAAGGACTGTTCCTGTATTCTACGTACACCAGTTGAATCAATCAGACCAGAAGAGCTATCTCAGAGCAGTATCCATGAATGCCTGGTAAGAAGAAAACAGAAACATTAACTGGCAATGTTAAATAGGAATCTGCTGCATATCTAAAATAATTTCATTAGGGGGAGCTTTTTAAAATGTTAATAGCAAAAATAACCAGAGTACTTTCAGGGCTTCTACTTTGGAGGAAGACTGTCGATAAATTCAGTGTTACTCTTATTCTTGTACTAGTTTCAAAACACACACAAAAAAACAGTAGCTCATAAAACTAAGTCTCAGTGTAATGGTAAAAGCACCAGCTTGAATGTGCTGACTTGAGTACTTGATCTGAGCATTCTAATGAATGATATTTCTGTGTTAATTCTAAACATGTAAATGTTTTAAAATTACACAGACATTTTGAGAACTGTTTTTCCTCATTGTTAGACTGATTCTGATCTAGCCTGGATTCCCCCATCTACAGGAAGGAATGAAATGATATTTTGCTCTTCTAATGTCTCTCACTATGAACTCCAGCTGGAAATAGGTAACTTAATTGACCTTAAAATATTTCTTGTTTCTGCAGATGCATGCTAACTGCACTAAATAATTAAAGTTTGGAAAATGTATTATCAGCTGACTAGAACTATTCTTGCATCTTCTTAGTTGAGAAAAGTGCAGAACATTGCTCACGTTTCAGTAATCACTTATATTAAGATGTAAGACAAATCAACAATTACCTGAATTTTTCTTTAGATGTTTGCGCATGTGCATGTCAGTTTTCTAAATCTGTAGTATGTGGACAATAAATAAATACATCATTAAATAACTACCACATCTTGTCACTGCTGCCATATCTCAGCAACCTGAGTTGGTTGTTCTAAGAACGGCTGCCCTGAATCCTACTGTGCAGGCATATGCTTTTGTGAATAGGTGTGCTAAAAGTGTTGTTCGTTTAGATGCAGAATTGATACTGATAAATGTTTAACCACCTCTAGTTGTTCTAAAAACAGCAGAGCCATGCTTTAACTAATTGCTGGATATATTTTGCTGCAACTACTTAAGTTCTTGACATTCTTAAGAAAAGGTCATGCTGTCATCAATTGCAGTTTTAAAACTAAAATTATCTTTAAATATAAAGAAAGTTATATGGTGGATTCTTATCTTTGCCAATGTTAAGGTAGCCACTTCTGGTTTCAGGAAGGAGGTTCAACAACTTAACTTCAGTCTACCTTGCACGGCATACGCCTACAGGCATGCAAGTTGCTGTAAGGATCACAGACCTAGAAAATTGCTCTGAAGAGCATTTGAAAGCCTTACAGGTAAAGCAATGGCATTTCTGCACAAGTCTGATGAAGATGGTGACGAATACGTATGAGGTTACTAAACAGAGGTAGCCTTTCTATTAGTACTGGGTAATTTCAGTCAAGTTTTTCATCCAAAGGAGTAGAATATAAACCCAAGGCATGTGTAAATTTGAGAACTGCTTTCTGAAAAACGTCAATTGACAAGTGTTTTAGAACTACTTCTGTAATTGTACAACTTTTTCTTTGAAATATGCTCTCTACTCTGTATTTAACACCAAAACTTCAGACTATGCACAAACGAGATTTACTTCAGACAGATGCAGGCTACTTAGATTTCTATTGCAGACTATGCACATCACCTGCAACTTTGTATAGAGGCACACAGGGAGCAGTTTTTTCTTCTGATTACTGATGCTCTTGGTAAGGCTGTTGTCTTGTTAACACATTCGCTTTCATTTAATTCCATAGAATGAGGTGGTTTTATCCCACTTTTTCCAGCATCCCAACATAATGACACTTTGGACAGTGTTTACAGCTGGTAGTTGGCTTTGGGTCATCTCCCCATTCATGGCCTATGGTAAGAACTGTTAACAGCAATTTTGGAATAGGAGAAAGAGCTGATCAAATTTGGACCACACGGTCCATCAGATGTTTTCCTTTAAGCATCTCCTTTCCCATACCATTTGTTCAGAGAAGTCTTCCGTACATCTTAAGTCCTTTTTTATTTTCCTCCCCAGTGAAGACTGGTATTTGAATTACATTAAATTGCACTTAGTCCTAACATCCACCATGTAAGGAATGGTACTTGGGAGATTAATTTGACTTTACATAACATCGAATTCTGCCAACAGAAAACTTGTCTATGTTGAATACAGTTAACAGAAGCATGGTTTGAGTGTGATCTTTACCTGATGGATTCATCAGTTGCATGCATGTAACTGTTCTTCATGTACCAAAGGCAATATAATGATGAGAATTCTGCTCTTGTTGAACATATACAATGCAGCAAGCATAAAGAAGTAATTTAAGAAGACTTGTTAGGCTTAGCTAGTTTTTTTCCACATCCAGGTTCAGCTAGACACCTGCTGAAGACTTACTTTCCTGAAGGAATGAGTGAAGCTTTGATAAGGAACATTCTGTTTGGTGCAATCAGAGGATTAAATTACATGCACCAGAACGGCTACATTCACAGGTAGGAGACTGTCAATAGAGAAGAATCGGATTACAGCATCCAGTTTATTAAGAATTCAGTTTCACTTCAAAACTCATTTTGAGCTTAAGTGTTGTCTCCTTTTTCTATATTTCAGAAACATTTTTTTTCAGTAATACAGTGGAACCAATTTTGTAGAAGCTTAACAAGAATGATATCCATACATTATTTAAAGCCAGTTGTTACAGGGATTATACATAGGCCTGGCTTTGTCTTTTTGAAGCAGCAGAGAGTAAGTTGTAGAAAGGGCTTCCTTACTTTACACCCTGTGCAGGGAAGGAGGGCCCTTCTAAAGTTTTGGATAGTTTTTTCTTGCTGATCATTTCTTCTCTCTCGGGGCTGTATTAAAAAGACAACTCGTACTGAGTGAAGAACTTCCTTGAAAATAATCTGCTAAATACAACTGCAGGCTAACATCTCACTCTAAGTTAATGAAATACAAAAGCCTTTCTACTCTGGTAGTGCTTTGAGTAATTCTTATAACTAAATTTTACCACTTTATGTTACAGGAATATTAAAGCTAGCCACATTCTGATTTCAGGGGATGGGCTGGTTTCTCTCTCTGGCTTAAACAACCTCTACAGTTTAGTTAACAATGGACAAAAGTCAAAGGTGGTATATGATTTCCCTCAATTCAGTACATCTGTGCTTCCTTGGCTGAGTCCTGAACTACTGAGACAGGTTAGTATCAATTACACTTAATTTTTCCTATTGAAGGTTAGTGGAAGTACTCAACTTCTAACTTGTTTGCTTGTAGAAAAGCAAGCGAAGCTGTTGAACTGCAGCTTTTAAAAAGATGTAGATGTACTGAATTTGTAATTCTCCTAAAGACAACTGGTTTTAAAGCTGTTGGTAAAGTGGTGCTGTACTTAATCTCTTGACCTGATCTTCCTGGAAACTACTGCAGATCCTAAAACTTGTCTTGAGTAGAACCATCAGATGTCTGAACAAAGCCTGACGTTTCACAATTTCAGCCCCCTGCAGATTAAAGGGTATCAGAATATTGTGTTGAAACAGACACTTGCATTTTTGTCAGCACTGCTCAGCAGCATCAGGGATCTAGTTTAGTTTTCTTTCTCTCCCAGGATTTGTCTGGATATAACATGAAGTCTGACATTTACAGTGTGGGAATTACAGCATGTGAATTAGCCAATGGACATGTTCCATTTCAAGATATGCCTCGCACTCAGGTATGAAGCTAAACTCTTATTTCTACTTCAAAAGACTCTCAGGTGTGGGTTGGGTTTTTTTTTTTGGTTTGTGCAGAAAAGCCAATGATATTACTGCTGTTTATTATTTCAAATATGCATGCTTCTTTCTAGACCAAATAATCCTTCCATTCCTGGAGTTTCACACCTTAGCCTGAATTTGTCTGGCTAGCTGTTGAACTCTTGCACTGCTATTCCTTTCTACTAGATGCTGCTGCAAAAGCTGAAAGGTCCTGCATACTGTCCTTGGGATATAAATATCTTTCCCCGTGGGGAGTCCAGGATGAAGAATTCCCGATCAGGTGTTGATTCTGGAATTGGTGAGAGCATGACACGCACAATGACCAGTGAAAGACTACAAATTCCCTTTTCCAAAACATTTTCACCTGCTTTCCACAACTTGGTAGAACTTTGCTTGCAACAGGACCCTGAGAAAAGGTAACCTTCTGGTGAAAACTAATTTTCTGTTACTTCAATCTAAGACCAAGAATAGCCCACAATTCAGGATACAGTAACTACTTGCGTACTGTTAAAGTCAGTATTTCAGACCAGAAGTACTATGCAAAACACTGTACTTACCTTTGGTTTTGTAAGTTACTACTTTGTCTGATGAAGGAACCGTACTTTCAAAGTCATCTGACCTGTGAATTTCTTGTAATATGAATGTACTTCGTAACAAGTAAAATTAGTTTTCAAACATGCACTTTGTCCTAGAAGAAAACAGAAATCTGAAGTACATGTTTTCAGTACTGTATCTCTTTGAATGAGGCATAAAATCCCTTGTTAAGCAGAAAAGTGAAAAAGCCCTTACAAACAGATTCCTGTAGTAGTGCCTTTACTACAAATTTAGGCATAGAATGTAGGAAGCCTGTGCTGCTTTACCCAGGCTTCTCATTTGTCTTGTGGATTAAAAAACAGAGTTTAAATTTATTTGTCAGTCTGGCCTATTTTCCAAAAGCGGTATTTTACTTTGCTAAGCATAACTATATTGTTCATTTTATGATCCAGGCCATCCGCAAGCAGTTTGCTTTCGCATACGTTCTTCAAACAGGTGAGTTTACTGTATTTTGTTAAATGACATAGCTGTAACCTAAATAAGCCACAAAATATTGGAGCTAGTTTACAAAATAATTGTTACCTGGAGCCAAAAAACATCCTGTAGCAGCCTATCTGCTTCAGATTACATTTTTTTTCTTGTTGGTGTTTTTTTGGTTTTGTTTTTGTTTTTTTTTTAGCAAGACAGAGTATAGGTAGCATACAAGTAATCTCTTTCTCCTTTGGTAAAGTTGGTTTAACTTAAGTCAGCCTGACTAATAAGAATAATTGTTAATATTCTAAATTTAAAGCAGAAGAGCTGCATAGCTCATGTAATTAGTCTTGAAAGACTAATTCAGCTTACGCTAGAGTGAGGAAAGCTGAACCCCTCATCATGTTATTTTCAATATTGTAACATGCAAGAACATGCCTCTGATTTCACATACTTCTAATGAAGACTTTTATATGCAGCCCTGTTTTAACTTTTCTTCTCTCTAGATAAAAGATCAAACACAGAATTCACTACTGTCTCTATTACCACCTCCTATTCAAAATAACAGATCAGAGTTCTTGGCATTGCCCTCAACAGCAGTTGGGACTGAACTTGGACACATTACTGCAAATCAAGATGATTCAGACTGGGAATTCTAAATAAATACTAAACAATTGTACCTCTTCTGTGCTTCAAAGAAGGAAAATGTGACTTGTATTTGCTGCTTTAGTTTGTATGGTTAAAATACAGTTAGACAAGGTATACTTGAAAATGCCATTGAAGTGGCCACATTTCATTAACTACTTTCTCTGTTGGCATCATGAAGTGCAGCGTGCCTCACTTTCTGATCATAAGGAAAACTGTATCTAGAGAATGGCTGAATGCTTATCTCCCTCTTTCAAGATTCTTCTTAACAAGAGAGCTCCTGCTGTAATCTTACTCTATACTGTATTTTTAGCTCACTGCTGCAGTTCATGTGCCTTTCTGAATTCAGGCTTGGGTTTGGTCAGTGACCTCGCTTCAACCATCTAGTTTTCTTTTCATTATCACCCAAATTATTTTAGTAAGGAGAAATGCTCCAATTCCGTGTCTAAATTTGAAACTGCACAAATTAGTTGCTTATGCAATATATGTTTCTATTTTTGCACATCTCAAAGCATTTCTCACTTGACATGCTGTCATACTTGCTGAAAGTTAGCTGTGCATCATTTTTCCTGCAGTTTTAAGAACTATGTTTCGCAAAGAAGTTACGCTGCTTGAAAATATGACTCATGCTCTTGCATTTGTCTACATTCTTAGTACAAATCCGTGCTTTTGCGTCACCATTTGTTGTTGTGTCATTTTAGCAATTAATCTGAGGACCTCTTACTATGCAAAACAAAGTTTCAAGTAATAGTAGGTACGGGTTAATTTTGAAGAATTATACTAAATAATCAAAAGATACTGCACAGATTTTTATTTATACTGTATTCTTGTTCACCACCAGAACTTATCAGAACCTAATACTGTTTCCTTTAAAGAACAGGCAACATGCATTAAGCTTCACTGGCACTGCTGCTGGCAGGCAAGCTTTTTCTGCAAGCCATGGTTAAATTCCCAGACATAGATTCAGCCATAACAAAAACCTAATAAACCTCCTAGGATCCTGTTGCGTGTCAGATGAAAAACTGCCTTTCTCCCTACAATTCAGTAAGTTTCATAGATTCATAGATTGATAGAATGGTTAAGGTTGGAAGGGACCTTCAAGATCTCCTTGTTCCAATCCCCCTGCCTATGGCAGGGCCACCCCCTACTAGACCAGGTTGCGCAAGGCCCCATCCAACCTGGCCTTGAACACTTTCAGGGAGGGGGCATCCACAACCTCCCTGAGCAACCTGTTCCAGTGTCTCACCACCCTTACTGTGAAGAATTTCTTCCTGACATCCAGTCTAAGCCTACCCACCTCCAGCTTGAAATCATTACCCCTTATCCTATCACTTTGCAAACAGCCCCTCCCCAGCTTTCTTGTAGGCCCCTTTCAGATACTGGAAGGCCACTATTAGGTCTCCCTGGAGCCTCCTCTTCTCCAGGCTGAACAGCCCCAACTCCCTCAGCCTGTCCTCACAGAAGAGGTGCTCCAGTCCTCCGATCATCCTCATGGTCCTCCTCTGGACCCATTCCAACAGTTCAATGTCTGTCTTGTATTGGGGGCTCCAGAGTTGTACACAGTACCCCAGGTGGGGTCTCACAAGAGCAGAACAGAGGGGGAGAATCACCTCCCTCAACCTACCAGTCACACTTCTTTTGATGCAGCCCAGGATGTGATTGGCCTTCTGGGCTGTAAGTGAACATTGCCGGCTCATGTTCAGTTTTTCATGTTCTCATCTCTCATACTGTACCAAGCAACTCAAGCTGAACAAAAGCAGCTTGTGTTTAAAATAGCTGTGTATTCTCATCATGTTTTAGAAGAAGTTAGGTCCCAAAGCCACTACTATATATGCAACATTCCACAGTAGGACTTCCATAGTTGAGCCGGTGTGCAGCCAACCTTGAGAATACTACTGTTTTGCCAGCAGCTTCATCACTATTTGCCTTGAAGACCAAATGACCAAAATGTAAGTCTGAGACAGATTTCAGTGTGGTTGTTTAGAATTATTAACAAAAAATAAATTCTGCTCATTATGCTGTGAAGAGAGCTCTATATTTCAAAACCTAATACATGAAAATCAAGATTAAAAACCTTTCAATAAATTTACCCTGTCTCCATTTATTTCTGTAATTCTTGTACTTCTATTTTCACCGTAGTCCAGTCATAGTAGCAGCTTTTTGTTACTGCAGGGGAGAAGTTTCATATTTATGCAAGTCATTAGGTAGGAAATAGTTGTCTAAACTAGAAAATTACTCTGATCTTAAAAATATTAATAACTTAAGTATGTACTCTTAGAGAAGATATTATTTTCACATGAACCCCATGTTCTTAATTCTTAACCACTACGAATATTGACTGTTTTCAAATCAAATACATTACATACCATCTACAAGTAACTTTTAACTCACAGTACATGTAAAAACACTGAGAATACACTGAAGCTGTATATAGTGTAATTACAGATCTCCAAATAAACATTAATACTATAAAAAAAAAAAAAGGCACCACAAAAAAAACGAAACAGCAGAAAATTTCAGGCAGCTTAACTGCTAGTATTTGCAAGCTTCTGTTGAAATCACAGTGCCCTGCCTGCACTCTCTATAAAAATAAACTTGGATAGGTTTCTGTGGAAAACCCCCTCATTCCCAAATGAAAACAACTGATTCTACTCAATAAATTGCATAGATGCATGTTATTTATATGAAACTCTCATGAAGTTCCTGAAAAATGCCCAAAAAGAGCCCATATGAAATCAGCTGCAATTGAGTTGTAGCTTTATTTTTAGGTGTGATTACAGAATACACCATTAGTACTGGATTTACCCACAAATCCAGATTCATGGAATCTTTATCCTATTGTGAAATCCACCTAGCAATAGAGGAGACCACTGATACAGGCTGAAATCTGACCTTACAGTCTCAACAGTTTTCAAAGTGTGAGAGAAGTGCCCAGCTTGCCTTGTAACAAGAATACAGGCTAATTACTGTGCTTATAGTTTACCTGACAATGAGCAGAGGCCAACAAGCATTTTTTTTATCTGGCTAAGACACAGGACAGATGTTGGAAGTTTTACATCCTGACAATTTGAAGTCTTATAAGCTGGCCCAATTACTGCAACTGCTGGGACGGGATGAAGGTCACACAGCCAAGAGCATTGGCTTTCCTTCCCCCTGCTCTCTTAATAGCACCACTATACTGCAGGTACCTCACCAACAGGTATAAAATTAGTCTTTAGACTCTCTGTTTTTGAGGATGAGAATGCCAGCTATCGGATTGTCAGGCCTGGACCTCTCTCCTCCTAAAGCAGGGATTCCTCTTTGTTAAGATCTGCACCTCCAGCTTGGTCAGGCATTACCTGGGAATTACTAACTTGAGCTTGATTTCTGCAGCAATTCCACACTCATGTCTGTCGCCTTAATAAATTAAGACAAAGCTGTCTCACTGAAAGCCCTTGGCAGAACTGAGGAACAGGCAAACTTTGACTCCAACAAGTGGCTACACACATAAAAACCTCAGTTGTAAACCATTGACCGAGTCTGGGAGTAAAGATGGATTTAGCTGTACTGAGGCTCCTCCCCAAGACGACTCCTGGAAAGCAAGGGGGTCCACTCTGAGCCTTGTGACTCAACAGGATGGCCTCCCTCTGCCACCTAGCAAACCCATATCCCTTTATGTGACACGAAGTTTACATTCTAGCAAAACAAATTGACACATTAGTAATAAATAAGCAAAGGAATATGACTTCAGAAATCTTTAGGAAAGAACTCTAAACTTTCAGAGTGGCTGCTTTCATTCGCTGTAGTTAATGTTGATTAACTACATAAGAAAAAATGTACATGCATAGGTTTTCCTGGTTTGTCAAAATTTACATGACATACAGGTCAAGAGTATCAATGCTGAGTTTACCTGCGACATTTTATTTTAAAAGTTTGTTTATGCTACATTCTGATATCAATTACTTTTCTAATACTTATATTTTATGTGGTCAATTAAAATACAGGCAGATTTCCTTTTGTCCAAGTGACATCTGGAAATAATTCTTCAGTTTTAACAATTTCAAAATCATTTATTGATTGTTCTATTTATTTATTTTTTCCCTTTTTAAATTCAAAAGTGGTTGGGTTTTGTTTGTTTGGGGGGGGGGGGGTGTTGGTTTTGTGGGTTTGGGTTTTGTTTATTGGGGTGGACTTTTTTTTGTTTGGGGTTTTACTGCAAAAGTAGGCTAAACTTTATTACTGTGTATGTTTACTATATCTATCAGTGGGTGCAGAAATTTAGTCACAGACTATCTTGTGGTTTGTTTCTTTTTTTTTTCCTTGTCTCTATCATTGTCTGAAGCCTGAGAGTTTCAGTCTCAACAGCCATGCTCTCTTCCATTTTATGGAATAAAGTACAAAAAATACAGAACTAAAGCAAGGAGTTTTGTTCCGTGTGTCGGAAGATACGGGATTTTTTTCTTTTTGACTGGGTTTCCTGTTTGGATTGCAGTTACTACATAGGTGCGCATTGGTTGACACTACCTTAATAAAAGGGGATGGAAGAGGCAGAAGAATCCAGCTTTGTTCCCACAAAGGAGTTTTCCTCCCCAGAGGAGGTAGGGATGGGAGCCAGCCTATTAGGACGAAGCGGCGAGCAGCGCGGGCCGGCAAGGGGAGCTCTGGCGGCCCCGACGCCTCCTTCTGGCCGAGCCCGACATGGCGGCCCCGCCACNACCCTAACCACCCGGAAGATTACCTCAGCAATACCAAAACCTCCCACCTTTAAAATACACTTTTCAAATTAATGCCTCCTGGCTTCATGTTGAAAAAGCTGGTAGGCCTGATGCCCACAGAAAAATCCTCTTTGTTCCTGAGGTGAAGAGAGTTGAGAAATTTGTTTGCCACAAGCATCGCACCATTTGATGAGGAGCGTGCTACCACTAAGCAAGCCACTAGGAAAAGGGGCTTCTGCCTTCATTTCCCTCTTTGGTAAGTCCATGTTCTGTCATGTTGAGAAAGCTGAGAGAGTAACATTTAAAAGAAAAAAAACAACTGGAATTTAACCACATGTTAAATAGCTGCCTTTTAAGAAGCAAAGTAACAACAGTTTAGCTTAGAAGGGATTCTGGAGGCCAGCTGGGTCTAACCTCTGCTCAAGCTGCGCAGGCCTCTGTCAACCCAAGTCTGGAGCATCTCCAGGAATGGAGCTTCCACAGAACAGTCCGCATAGGCTACCCCACACCCCCCCAAATCCTGTTTGACTCTTGTTTTCTTTGCAATAACCCATTATGTGGTTAAATACAGCAAACAAATTCCCCTCAATCTCCTTAGGCTAAACAAACCCCATTAACTGATGAAATACACTTTACTTGCTAGTTTTCAGAAGTTACGGTATACTTCTGACTGCACAGAAGACCAGTACAGCAGCAGGAACCTGATGGTGAGAAAGCAGTCATTATTTCCAACACTGCCACAATTATAAAGTAAAAATGTCTTCCTGTAATCACCTGTTCAGAGCTTGTATATTATATGTAATATTTGGATTGGGGAAAAAATTAGATAGACTGATTAATTTTAAACACACTAATCATTTGGAAACAGGACAAAGTAGTACAATCATTTCTAACTAGTTTAGAGTTTTTTAATTGTTTCATATATGTAAAAACAAATTGGCACTAACATCTTTTTTTTTTTTTTTTCATTAACACAAATATACTGCATTAAAAACAATGGTACGGAAACACACGAAAGCATTTTCAGTTAAGGCTTTTGCACATACTGCACCTTCTGTAATTAAACATTTATTTTGTAAACTTGTTCTAAAACTTTCCAAGTAACTGAACAAAAAAGCTCAGTTAAACTCGTATTTCATTGTGAGGCTTACCAGAAGGAGAAGTACTTTATAAAATAGGCAATTAGCCATCAAATTGTTTATTAAGTATGATTTTAAATGGCAATCTCTAATTTCATTAATTTAAATATGCATATACTCAGACCATCCCAAAAAGATACACTGGAAAGGCAAGCCTCAATTGATCCCATAAAGTTCATTAAGTTAATCCCTGCTCAACCACCTGAATGAGCGACTGCATTTCACAATGAATCAGAACGAATCAGGCTCTTGGCTAGCATGGCTTTGTCCGAGGGATACTTGGAAGGCCCTTTTGTAGTAATAATGTCAGAAATCAAACAATGATATTATGCAAGTTTTCCCTGCACTGACATAATGACAGCAATGTCAGGCAGCAAAGAGAAGCCATTATTAATCTCATCTTCAGGAGCTAAACAATTCTATAAATCAAATGCTCTGTATCTGGAGAAAGTGTGGTGGCAACCTACATGGGAACACCAAGTAGTGCCTCATTCCACATCAAATCGTAACAGGAACCTCCGAGTGCAACCCTGAAAGGGAGCAGCACCCTGGATCTCTCCATTTTTATGTACAATGCAGTGCACCAGCCGTAATTTCGCTCTACAGTTTTGCAAAACTACATACAAAAGAATAACTAGTTACAAAAATGGTTAACAGCTCCTTCCCACAAGGAAGTTACTGCCCCAGAATTCCCACAAAACTTTTTTTTCCCAAGATTATGTCAGCATTGTAAAAATGTCATAAACGCTGAATTTTTTAATTGCCTAGATTTGCTGGGTGGGCATAACAGAACTCAAGTCCTCAGCAGGGCAGCAGCAGCCCTTGGTATTGAGGTTCCTATCCTTGTTTTAAAGCAATTCTGGTAACAGCACTGAAAATTACTGATTCTGTAACGTCCACCTTCAAGTCTTCTATCTGGTTACTCTTAAACTTCACTACTATAAAGTCCAGCAATTCTCCAATGAACTTTGACAACAGCACGCCCTTTTCAACCACACTTAGACACAGACATTAAATAAAATGATGCCAAATCAATACGTATTAAATACGTTTGGGGCTTTGCAGGGGTTTTGTTTTTGCTTTAGTAAGCCTTTTCTTGTAATTTTGGGGAGAAGTTTCTCATTCCATCTAACACAAAACAACAAACGTCCTTTTGGGGGAAATCAATCTCCATCAAAATAGGTAGAAATAGGAACATTTTTAAGATGTGTGAAATCCAAGTTTCTTTAGAAAGAGCAGTAAATAGCACTATTGCTCTTGCCATACAAGATTAAGAAAAAATCAGAACACTACTCCTGTGAGTAGCTTTGTAATAGTTATGCATCTGGACTGTCAAGAAGTTACAGGACGTACATATATCCCATAGGCAACCCCAAAACACCCTGCTTGATTAAAAGATGTAATTAGGTATTCATTAGCTGACCAAACTCTTGCAACATTGAAACCTCCGTTTCTTTTATCTACATCAACTTGAAAGAACTTGTTAACATCAGGATCTTTGTTAAGAGAACTAAATGAAGAAAAATGAAGTGACATCTTTCAAAGAATTACTAAATTCTCTGACAATTCGTTCCATTATTCTAGCAAATGCTTTTCATAACAACTAAACCCGTATTATTTTATGCTTACTAACTTTGTGGGGTTTCTGTTTTCGAACTCTATTTTGTTATAATCTTCCTGAGACTACTTTGTTCATAAGATTTGTTTTAACCTCTAGAAAATATTCAGCCAAATCAGGTAAGCCAACTGCTATCAGCATTAGTAACAAAAGTAGGTTGTTGAAGAACGTACAGCAGTCAAAAAAGCACTGAATTCCTGATCATCTGCATCCATCTAGCTTCTTTGGCTGTATAGGTAGCAGAGTTTATAAAATCACTTTGTCTTTATGCACTAATCTACTTTGTAAAATAAAAAGCAAAAGTACAAAAGTTTTTGATCACATCTGGATTTTGTAGCATACATAAAACCATCAAAATATAAAAATACATTTTTTCTTTATGAAAGTTTTAATACCTGGCAATAATACACAACATGTTGAGCAATCAATCACAGCTACAGTATTTGCAGATGCTGTTTCCACATTATGGCTGGACTCTGGGTATGATATCTCCCTCAGGAAATTCCTCAATTTCAGCATGAAACATCAGTTCTAAAGGAGAAAGAAAATAATTTATTTTTTTTTTTAAAGTTTAACCTGAGTATGAGATTATTATTCCTAAAAAGTGCTCTGGCATTCCCCTAAGCCTCCTGCTTTTCTTCCCAATCCTAGTATAAACAACTCAGCAATAGCAAGGGTCACTACTGTCTTTAGAAAACTATTGTTGCCCTCTCAAATTAGCAGAAGTAGCGATATTAGCAGCTGATCACATGCAGTATCATCCTGCATTCAACCTGGACACCAAACCATAATAAAACAGATTGAGAGACTGTTAAAAAGTTTTGAGAATGTCAGACTCGAGAGGGATTTGTTTAGAGACTTGTTCATTTATGGATGTATCTGCTCTATGTATCACAGCATAAGTTAGCAACACCAGAACCTGGGATAGAAAGAATGATGAATAATACTGCTCACAGCAAGCTGTCACCACAGCAGCTCAGGCACAGGAGACAGCCCAAGGTCAGTAGTAAAGAGCTCCTTTTGGAGAAACTCAGCTAGGCACACCGAACAGCTGATGAGGTAGCCCTTATGGAGCTCTGTGCTGAAGAGGGTAGAGTTTTCTCCTACCTGGGCTCTCTTACATATCTATACTGCACCCTGAGCGTAGGTGTACTTTCTGACTTGATAAGAGCACATTCGGCATATACACCAGGCCGTGTTTGCCAACAGCTCGTCTACATGCTAAAGTTATGCAATCTGTACAACAATGTGCAACAGTGTGCAACAATGCAACAATTTGGTTTATCTGCTCAAGTTTGAAATTCATGGTTTTGCTCCATCATCCTTAGCAGACTAGACTGTCTCTGCTATTTGGGATTAAGTCTAACAGAATTTCTCTCTTCAAATTTCTGAACCAGGCTTTCTAACCTTAGTAGTAAGCACATACAAGTATCAAAAAAGCTCATCAAAACCCAAGTTAAATCCTGCCACTGGCTTCCTTGAATAAATTTATATTATTTTAAAAAATGTATTTTACATAGAATTTAAACATCTATTATAAATTTTACTGTCAAAGAATGTAAATGCTGCCACCCAGGTTACTTTTTTTTTAACTCATTAAAGTGAGTTATTAGAAATAAGCAGAGTAACTGGGGCCAGCTGAAATACAGGAATCTGTACATTAAAATTCTAAAGTAATCTGAAGAAGCATGTTGAATCTTTTTCAGTCTCCCAAACACAAATCTGTGCTTCAACTCATGATGCTCTTTGGATAGCTGTTGACTTGTAAGTTGAAACATGATTTTTGTGTACTGCAGAACTTCAAGTCACAGGCTGTGTACATTTGATAGGAAAGCTGAGTTATGATACACCTTTTGGATCCCAGTTGGAACCACAAAAGGAAGAAGGCCTAGTCACTAGCAAAGCTTCTTCTAAGAAAAGGGGACAGTGTGCTTGCCCCCTCCTCCAGCCTGGGGTCCTTGTTTGAAGTCCTGTTTCGCAAGCACTGATCTGACTCTTGAAAGCTTGGGAGTTCCCAAAACCACTGTAGTGTTCTACTGAACACTTAACTCAAAACACATTAAGCATTTACAAAAGGCACGTTAATAACATTAGGGAATTTTTTTAAGCACTAGCAAAATAAATATACTTCAAAAAGTCAAAACGTTGTTGAAGTAAAAATTATTTTTCCGTTCAAGGAAGAGTCACGTGCTCTCTCATGTTTCAAAATCCATGTTGCTTCAGCCAGGACAAACAAGGCTTTTCTTTCCCTTTTAAATGACTGTTTTTTTCTTTATAAAACCAAACACAGACAGCAGCATCCTGTGAAGCACTTGCTTTAGAAAGTTGCTAGGAGATGCTTGTTTTCCCACTACCACATAATTTCTCAGGACTACTCTTGAACACCAAACACAAAGCATGGCATTAATAGGTAAACATTTTGCCTATTAATGTTTCTTACCTTCACTGTGGTCTAGCTCTGGTCGGCAAGACAAGAGGATCCAACTTGTCACAGCTAGAATAGCCACTACAAGATTCACCACAATCCATGGCCAAACAATTTCTTCCTCTGTACCTGCCATCCTGGGAAAAGCACATCAACTTATCAGTCAGGAGTTCGCTGCTACATACAGGTTACAATAATAATCTAAACGGAGTGTCATAAAAACAAGCTTGCTAAGCCAGATGTGCCAACAGGACAATTTGTACCATCCTGATGGCCTTGCACTGCAAAGGCCCGGTAAAGAGAGCTACTACCAAAGACAACAACACAGCAAAGAACTCCCGCTATCTCATAGAGAATGTCCGCTTGTGGATTTCAACAGCAAATTCCTTTTCTTGGCCAAGAAACAGAAATAAAGATCAAAATTCATAGTTGCTTTTTACTGTGGTGAAAGACAACGAACGATGTTGTCCGTCTTATTTTTAAGCATTTTCTCATGAACAAGGCGAGCGAATAGCAAGCCAGTAAAGTCTGTCTAGAAGCCAGTGCAAGGACTAGTGTACAGACCCTGTGATGTGGATGAGGCAGGGCTTTAAAAAGATTACGATTTAAGTTAGACAACACTTTTCTTACTGTCATAACAGCAGCAGGTTGTGGTTTTGTTACTAGAATCTAGGCTTTTTAATAAACAACTCAACAAACACTTATAGAAGCCCTAAAAAAAAAATAAAATAGCTGCCCAAACCAGTAATTTTTAATGTAAATGCTTTTGCCCTACTTCTCCTGATCTGTTTTAAAAACTTGTGATACTAGAGTTTAAGTCCATTAAATATATACCCTTCAGAAAGTAATAGTTTTGGACACGATCTCCTAGCATGAAAAAATGCTTTGTATTTAATACCAGCTGTGCCTGCTAAGCCCTTGCATCCTGTGGCAGACATACCACTTCTTCTTATTACCGTGACATTAATTTCTTGGACAGATTAGAAACAGCATTGACTCTCTGCAGAATGCCCTGCCCTTGAATACAAAAAGGTTACCTCAGTAGGGTCAAATTTCTCCAGCAAAAGGTTCCTGCTAGATGACATTTTAGGCATCGTTCCAACAGGCTCTTGTTTGAGGTATAATGGATTTGCAACCAACATCACCAAACCCATCCTTGAGTTCTCATTTTTCAGTGAAATTATAGAAGACTCGGGACAAACTCAGACACAGGCTGGTTTAGTAATGAAATCCTTCATTCATACTTTCTTAGGTATGTTGTATAACTTTTTCAATCCACCATTTTGACTAAGGTTCCTAAGTGAGCTATGTTATAATTTACAGAAGTGGTTTCTTAAGTTTCCTACCAGAGGCTGCCATTTTCCAAAGGTGGTGTGTAGAGGTTAATTCTGTCATATGTCATCTGCTGGCTTAAGGATAAGATAAGAGCAGCAAAGTACACTGGAAGAAACAGAATTAGTAGTGTCAGATATAAACCCCTGAAATGCTGTCTCATCATGATGATAATTATCACTACATTTTATTTCCTTTCGCTCCACTGCCTCCAGTGATAGATAATTCATTTTCTCTTCCGCAACCTTTCCCTGACCCTGGTTTTCTGCATTTTTGCAAATGACCAGCTACATAAAAGGTGGCATCTTGTGATTCTGATTTTTGCTCAGTCTGTATTCTGTAGTCAGAAGTGGGAAAACAACCAACAGCCCCACTAATGCTACTATTGCAAATGCTTTAAGAAAACACATGGAGCAAAGTGTCATAGCCTTTGAATGGTATTTTCAACTACTGAGCAAGTCACTTATTCTAAAGCAGAAAATAAAGAAGGAGGAATATTTCATTGAAAACAGTATGCAGGATTTTTCCAACCATCTTTTCTGGACATTTCCTATCCATTTTAAATACTTACAGAAAGAGGCAAGTGCTGCTGGGTCTAGGGTAAGAAAGCCCCTCAGTGCACCCGATACTTTTGCCAAGTCAATCCTGATAACAAAAATAAGAGTTATTAACACAGCCCAATAAGATAATAACATTGTTTCTTTAATAGTGTTCTGTTCTTCTTTTACTTCCTGTAAGATACCTTTTTCTGCTTCTGTTTACGGTGCCTTAATATGCAGCTATATCCCACATGCATGGCAACAACTCTCACTATGCCAAATCCAAGAAACACTGAAACTAAGGAGAATATTCCCTGAGGTTTGTAGCTTTCACACTGCAGTCCTTTCTGGACCAGGAAGAATATGAAGAGGTCTGTTCCCTCTCTAATCCTTACTATTTACCTCAGTGTCCACACCACCAACCGAGTTAAAGTAATAAAAGTGCTCACATAGATAACACCAGTACAAGAGCAGTGAAGAATAACTCAGCCCTCCTCCATGAAAAAAAGTCGCAATTTCTTCCACAGTACCAACTCATCCCCAGGCTTATCATGCTGCCATGGAAATTATCTGTAACTAAAAGCAACATCTATAACATCTATGAATTTAATCTACTTATACTCTTTTTTTGCTCCTCTTTCTGTTCATTTGCACTTATAAGCTGTAATGCAGAAATTCCATCTAAGATAGGAAAACTGTTATGCTATGTTGTAAATCTGACTGGGGAATGGATTGACATGAAAAGTAACCTGATAGAAACGTTACTTGTTCCCTACCTCTCTCCCACACTGGAGGGGGAAAAAAAAGAAAAAGTCAGCTCTTCCATGTAGTTCACTTCATGATCACAAAAGCAGCATCAGCACATTGAAGCAAGGCAACGGACAGAAATAAGTGAAAAAGGTCTGTATGGACAAGTACAACTTTTGTCTGTATAGCTAACCATGTGTAAAATCATTCTTTAAGTATATCACATTAAATCATCAACAGCAGATCAGAACATGCAGGAACACACTGCACAGGAATTACATACATCTTTCAAATACAAACATTTTACCTGTCAAAAGCTGAGACTGTACTGACAGACAGCAACAAATAGAACAAACTTTGTGCTGGATATGCCAGTGTTTTATACTGTTCAAGCAGGTTAGAAACCATGGAAAGCTGATTTCCTGCCAAAATGTAGATAACAATGACGTTCCATACAGCATACCCGGCAAGGAAGCCATGGGTAAAGAGTCCCATTACCCTGAAGGAAGAAAATATTAGACAAATTTAACATCTTGAATTATCAAGAACTACAGATAGAAACGGCCTGTGAATCCCATTTTGAACCCTGCTGCCATGACAGGATCCCAGCCTTTCACAGATTGTTTCTGAGAGCTTTCTCTGATCTAGTTTAAAAACGTAAAAGCAGTGGGACTTCGATTCCACCCTTCACAGACTGCACCAGAACCTGAGCACATAAAGAAAACTGAGATGTTTTGCCTGATCCTATCACTACTTCAATTACTGCTACAGGAATCACATATTTTCACTTGCTGCCTGCACCTTCCCATGACCACTGCCCCTTACACTTACACAATGCTCTTAAAATTGTCCTCAAGTCAGTCTTTTCATTATCTTCCTTACTAAGAAAAAGCTGAGAAGGATGTGCAGGCGTCCAGATAAAATACACCAGAGAAGAAAACGGCTGCCATCTTCCCATTCTGTTTCACGTGATCACGTATTTAAAAAAAAAAAAAAAAAAAAATCATTTTTCGCTATTGTGTGCAAGCTTACGCCCCAGTCCATTTTCACTCCCTCTTTTGCATCAGCCAGGATCTTTCTATCTGAATTCAGGTATTTTTATTCATGTCATATTGCTGATGGGCAAATCTCATTTTGTAACACATTTTTTCTGTAGGTCTCTAATTCATCAGATCGATCTCTGGCTATTTAGATTTTGTATGAATATTTGCATTATGACTTCCTGAGCTACTCTTTCTATAAGTATATTTTACATGTGACATGTAGAATAGAAATGTTCTTAACAAATACCAAAAGCTAGAGGACTGAGAAACTTTATATCTGTTGCAACCCAAACCACGATTAAGTAGGAATATCCAAGAGAAATAAAGATACATGTCAACGATAGAGACAAGGTGCTGACTATCAGGAAAAAAAAAAATTCCGCTGATGTCTGTTTATTTGCATAAAAACATTTATCTTTCACCTGAAACTTCGGTGCACTGAGAGGGCGACATCCCTGGTAGTCCATGAAGCCTTCACATCCATAAGTACATTGATATTTTCAGTGGTTTTAATCAATTCTGCACGGTCAACTGCCTGAAAACGCCCTGAAAGGATGAGAAAAGTAGTTTTAGAGACTACTGTTACCTTCCATCATCATTTCTCTATTAGTACTTAGTGTTAAAAAGCTGTAAATGGCAAAGTTCCATCAGAAAATCCTTTCTTCCCACTTCCTACCCTTTGTCAGCTTAGATACATGTCAGGATGCCGCTGTCAGTGTGATGCATCCTGGTGGGTAAGGCTAAGGATTTAGGAGCGTGTCAAGGACTTTGGGTAATTACTCAGTGTTCTCTGGTACAAAGAAAACCCAAAACACCAACCAAAAAAGCCAACCAGAAAGAACTTCCACTTGAAAGACTGTTTGCAATATAGTAAATTATACTTTCTGAGATACTGTGACAATATTAGATCAAATAAGCTCAGCTGGGTACTATCAAACAGCCTTTTCCACCCACATCATGGAATTAAAAAATTCAACCAAGCATTCCAGCACAGCAATTCACCGTCGAAAAACTATCATTTATATTTATTTCCAAATAATTTTTGTTCTGGAATTTTTTTTCTTAATTCTTTCCAATACTGCAATATTTGGATTTTCAATATACTGATACTTCTTATCATTGCAAGGATGTCCTTAAATTACCTAAATGACAAAATGTACTTACGCTTTTTTTCAATAAACACTTTGCTAACAGGCTGGCTAATTCCAGTGGGAGCAGTAAACACAGGCTGATGATCTGGGCTCTTTCTGTGCTCATCTTCGATGATGTCTTCCTCGTCCACTTCTGGGTCACTGGAACAGTGCATTTCAGCTGGCCGAGGTTTCCTATCAGCACAGAACATACAATGAGGCGGAGAAAGAGTAGGAAGTGAAGTGTAAAACCTGAAGGCTCCCAAGAACATTTAACGTGTAAGAATGAAAGAAAGCAGTTACACATTCTAATTTTTTTCATGTATGTAACTGAAATATTGAGTAAACGTGATGTATTCAGGTATGTACAAAACAAACAAGTGAAGAAAGTGAGAGCTTAACCCTGGAAAGAACTACACACTTACTATTTATTGCACAGGGTGAATGGCATCATGAGCTTCAAGATTTTACATTTTTGTAACGTGACAATGTAAAATACTACTCCACCACATTCATAGTTATTCCAAATTATGAGCCATACTAGTTTAGTCTCACTTTGTTCTTTTTCTCTGTTTGCGAATCACTGTTTCTTCAGCTTCAGGGACATCCATGCCATTTCCATTCTGAAATAGGGATGCAACATTTTGCTGGGTAAAAGAGGTCTCCGAATCTGCAAATTTAAAATAGAACATATGAATGTTTCAAAGCTTTCATAAAAATGGAAATACATTGACTTAAATACATAAATTGTTAGTATATAAGCATAGTAGCAAAAAAAAAAAAATAGCTATGATCTTCTGAGCTTTGAATGATATAAAAGATCTACTTTGTCACTTCCAAAACTGTGTTGTCATTATTTGCATCAATATTCCCTACGGAATCTGAATTCAGAAACTGAAATCCTAAGCTACCATTCACACAAAGATTACTTTTTTAAGTATTGTTTTAAGTATGAGCACAGGGGATGTTTTAAGCCAAAATACAAGTTGCCCAATCATACTTCTGTGTTACCAAGCTTTATTCAGTGCTCTTTCCAATCTATTCACATACCGGTAGGTACTTTCTTCTTCTTGCGTTTCCTCTGAGGAGGGACATCCTGAGGTTCAGGAGTTAGGGGCTCACTGCTTTCAGACTGCCGACGAACTGCTGCTTGCACAATGCCCTCTGAAAAACAGATGAAAAGATCCAGCAACCTTAATTCGGAGCCGTTGAGAAACAGGCAATATTTCTGCCATATTCTACAGCAATGTCTCTATTTTCCCAGCTTACAGCTGAGATGGAAGTATATTGGCTAGGAAATACAAGAGTTGGGAAACAAACATGTTAAGTAAGAATATACAAAGCTGATAGCTGACAACCCTCCTTTCACCCCGGCAGTTTCATACCCAGGGGGAAATGTAAGTATCCAAGAAGTAGCACAATTCCCATTTGGGCATACAACAGAGGACTGACTGAAAGAAATCTACCACAGGAAAGAACTATACCTCTGTATTTTTCCTTTCTACACGGAAAGATTATAATACAGGAGACAAGAAAAAAAAAAATTTGTTACAAACTGATTCACACAGATACATGCTACGGCCAAATAGCATCATAGCAAAAGGAAAATTAAATGCTAAACATACACCACAAGAATGAAGAAGGATTAGAAAAAGATCAACACTGAAGGATGTTTACTCAAATCTAAGAGATTAATTACTATGCTTTGGAGAAACTACATTTCCACGAGAGGTTAGTATGTATTCGTGGAATATTCTAGCAGCACTAGCATCAATCTGCATGATCACAAGTAGAAAGATAAAGTTACTTCTCCATTTTACATCACATCTGCCTATTTATAGCTCTCTTAAGTACTGCAGATGTTATGATAACAATTGAATCTATTTCTGTTTTCACTTCAAGCACAATTTTTTCCACCTTTTATAAAGTTTTGCTGTGCTAAAATGCCAAATTAACCAGCAAAGTAATGACCAAAGCCAAGGTGTACTTTGCGCCATCATTCATCTCACTAAAAGCACAGTAAACTAAATTTGCTCCTTGGGAAAGCCTGCTAGCAACAGCTCTGCTTGTTGAATTTAAAGGACTTTTGGTGAGGCCTCAACTGTAAACTCTTTTAAGCAACTAAAGGATGATAAATCATCAAATCATCATAAGGACCCAAGTCAAGTGGTTTACAGAAATCCACTAGATTCTACCTCCACATTCTGCCTGTAATCTTGCTTAATACAGTAAGTTTGTTCCGCATATGCGCTTCTTGTAAAAATACAAAGCTCTGATGCTAGTCATCTTTCAAGCTCTTAACTCTTCAATGATAGAATGATGAACTTGTGACTTTGTTTGGCCAAGGACTGAAATTGATCCAATTTTTAAAGTGAGTTTTATCCTAAATCATTCAAAAATTCAAGCACTTAACATATTCAAGGTAACAAGCAGCTTACACCTGAAAATGACTAATGAAGTATTCAAAAATGTTAGAAAGGAAAAAGCAGGAATGAAGGAACTTTTTTTCAGTTGAGTATTATGACATGCTGTATTAGCAGTACTGAGAATAGATCCATGGAGAAAAAGCAAAGGATGGAACAAGTTACTTCAGTGAGTGTTACAGACTTGTTCTAAAATGACACCACTATGGGGAAACTGAATGTAGTCATTCTACATAAAACAGCTTGTAACAAATTAGCTGAGAAAACTACTCAACAATAGAGCACAAGACTGAAAAACGTCTACCCGTCAGGAGCTTGGCTACAGTGCAGGTCTCACCCAGGATTACAAACACAGTTTTCAGTCTTGGCAGAACCTTACCTAACGGAGTCTTTCCTTTGGGTTTCCTTTTTTTGGGACGACTGAGCGGAATTTCATCTGCAGAACATAAAACAGAAGTACAGGTGCATAGCATGGAGAAACGTCCGTTTCCTTTTTTAAGAGCTTTTCTACTGCTAGTTAAGAAAGGGATTCCTTTTTACAAGTGAAGACATCCTTCACCTTTTACAGGTAAAATAGCAATTCGCCAGCTCACACAAGCAGAAGGAGTACAGAAGATGGCAGGAAAACAAGACAAAAAAATTCTGTCTTAAATGCAACAGAGGCTAAATACACACCTGCATTTGTGTTAAGTGAAAACCTGAAAAATTGAATAATGCTCTGAAGAATGAACTTGTTGCTTAGAGCACAGTGACAATATTTCAGTTACCTTGATTCCCTATGGAAATTGTAAACAGTAAAGAGAACAACGAAAGACAACAGCCAGTTCTAGCAATGGCAGCACAAGTGTCCATGCAGTTTAAATAATCAGCCTGCATTTAGGAAAAGCATAAGGCATACGTGACACCAAAAGGAACTTCCTCTGTTTATGATCCTCTTTAATGCCAGAATAACTCACCTTGGTTTCCACTTCACATTTAAGGAGAAACAGTGTTGAAGAGCAGTGTTTAAAGGAACAAAGATGAAAAAAAAAAAGTTAATTTTGAATAAATTATAGTTCACAACAGTGAAATTCATACTGCTGCTTTTGTGATTCTTTTCCTTATCCCCACTCCTAGTTCTCTTTATGAGCAACTGTGTACATGGGGGTGAAGGGTATGAAGCAGTCTCCAAGACTCAACACTTTCTTCGTGACTATGCACAGTTTCTTGATTGGCTAGCTGTGGATCAGATTAAAAGCTTTAATCATCTGGCTAATTAAAACTTGTCTTACTGTCTGATATGTAACAGATCAACAGAAGTTATGAAACACTTGAGCCCATGCATTACTAAAAAGACACTATTTTTGTTTGTCGTCAATCATGAACATCACATTTGCTTTTTGGTACTTTGAAGGAATTCTGAAGTATCATGTTATAAAAACTACATAATTGTTTTTCCTTCCACACTGAAAAAAAAGCCCAACTTTTTTCCTATACTATGTAGAACTAGTAGACACCTATACCCCTATTCAAGAATATCTAGTCCAATTTCAGAAACTGATGTTCTGAAGGATTTGTGATTCAAGCAAACTAAAGAACATGAAACAAAACAAGTGAAGGAAGAAGAGATTGAATAGAAAGACATCAACACTAAAGTAGCTGTTTGTCTGAAACTTTTTAAAGGGTTTATCTCTCTAAGTAGTAAAACTAAGGCAATACAGTAAAATTTCTCAGCCTCTGTAAAACTTTAGAATGCTTTGTATTCCTTTTAAAGGGTTCTGGGACAACAAATTAGCAAGAAAAGCAATTCTTTTTAAAGCCATTACGACTACTTGGATGTTTATTAAACTCATTTCTCTTAATTTCATTACTTTAAAAAATACCGCACAACATAACCACAACCAATTCCACAGAATGAAATGATTTTACCTTGGCACTGGAGGGAGGGCACGAGGCGGGCACTGAAACACAAGAGAGAGATGAACGTCAGCTTCTGTCAGTGTGAAACCACCTCTCAGAAAATAGCTGTTTCCAGATATGGTCAGAACATATTAAGTGTGTTTTGCTTTGTATGCCTTTTAAATACCTTGAGACTTCTGATGGTTATGTTACATAAAACTAATATGTAAAAGATGCAGGAATAATATGCTTTTAACAGAGTTCTGATGCGCATGGCATTAGGGACATGAACCTAATAACTCTCTGTGAGCTGTAGCTTGCATTTCAATTTCACTTCAATAATTTTCACTTTTCATGTAAGGTACTGTTTTCATTGGAAAGCTTATCAGCCATTCTATTTAAATATCAAGATACTGTAATATATACTTACACAGTATATAGTGCAAGCTGGGTATTTTCTATTAATGAAGTTGTAAATTCAGAACAGTAAAATAAATAAAAGGAAATAGGCTTATTTATGAAAAAAATACTGTTAAATATGTTGAAACATTAATTGTCATATAATTTGGAAAATATTTACCAGGTCAAACATCACTAAAATCTAAAAAAATAAGTATCTCCTGTTAATCTGAAACTGACCGCTTGCCCTTTCTCTCATTTAGAAAATGGAAGGCAGTTTACTTTCAGATTTTGTATTATATAATTATGTTGAAAGAATATACATGAGTAAGTATTTCCCATGCTCCAAAAATTCAGTTGATAACAGAAATAAAAAAGTCTATAAGACTAGTGAGAGTCAAGGAGTCACAAACTTACCACTTGTTTCTTTCCCATACCATTTGAGGCTGTTCCCTGTAAGAGGCACTGTGAGCTGGTCTATACTCCCTCACTCTGAATCTCTGCTAATTCTGAACTAAGAATAAGCTTCTACAGGATTAGCTGAACATGAACCTTCCTGCCCCTGGGTTAGGGCACAGTACTACTCCCATTTGAAATAACAGCACTTTGTTCCATGGCAGCACACATTACTTGCACCAAAAAAAAAACCCCATAACTTGGAATGCTGGTACAGGTTCCAGTGAGCAAGTTTTACTTAAGTCTGTTCACCCCAAACAAATGAGACACCTTGTGCAAGGAAGGGTTTGCAGGTTTAGGCCTTAATTCTCTCATTTAGATTTTGGCCATGCTCAAGACTGATAGCAAGTGCCATTTACACAGAGAATGGCACACACTGTGCAGCATCCAGCAAACTGGTCAGGACTGGTCACACCATACACATGCTCCATAAGAGAGAAAAAATATTGACCAAGGTCAGAGTTTATTACTTTTACTGTTTCCTACATTCTTTTGGCAGGAATTATCAAATGTTTAGGATGGCTTATATTTTAAAAGCCCCATCCTTTTATACAGCATTCACTGCCTGCACAATAGTATGTCTTGTTTTGTAGTACCTCTGTATTTTATTACTTTCTATAAAACAAATGAAAAGTGCATCTCTGTATCATTTATTCCTTGCAAAGAAATCATATGCATGCAGGTACTGATGAATGCTCATCTGTATGAAAGTCCCCAATTCTACCACACAGATACTAGATTTACTTTATTCATTTCCAGTTCCTCAGAGTCTGAAAGAACTCGCTCCAAGCTCCATAGAAAGGATGAGTTTGGGCACAGGTTTCCAAGGACGTTTAGTTACTGACAGAAGAGCTACTGAGTGCTAACATAGCCACAATAACGCTGAAGCCAAAAGACTCCCACAAACCAGGTAGCCGCTGCCTCAGTGAAAGCCAGTGTGTTTGCACGAGTCAGGCCACAGAACGGCGGGGCATGTCTGGGAACTCTCCCTCGGGGAGTCAAAAACAGACTACCCAACCAACATCCTAGGTGTCCGCTCAGGAATGCAGAGCAGATGTATTCACTCCCCCCGCATGGTGAGCTAAGCTGCCACTACCAGACCTCGGAAGTGGTACCGAAGGGGCAGGTACACACAAACTCAAAGGTTTACAAACGCTGAACTAGGCATTATAGATGTAAAGCTTTCTATAGTTGTGTTTTTTGGGGGTTGTTGGGTTTTTGAGAGACGTGGTGAAAAGATGAAAATCCTTGCGCGTCCAGCAACAAAAGTGCAGCCCTGCGACCGGCAACACCCCCCCTCCCGGGGGTAGCGGCATGATGGGCACTGCCGCCTCTCTCGGAGCGGGGATGCCGGAACCGCGCTCCCACAGCGCCCCGCTCCCGCGTCCTACTGCGGCTCCGTTTCCCCGGCAGCAATCGCTACCGCCGACGGCCCCAGTGCAGCTCTTCAGCAAGAGAGCTCAGGACGGACCGAGCTCCCGCCACTGCTCGCAGCCGGGCACACCGGGCTGCAGCCCCGCGGGGCCGGCGCTGCCACGACCACCG
>VWZK01006165.1:57253-129613 GCA_013396935.1 Baryphthengus martii | reverse complement strand
CAAGCACAGCTGCAGAGGAGTACAACAGCACCTTCCACACCACCATGAGGAAGAAGGAAGAGAAAGAGAAGGCTGAGCAGTAAATACATAGCTGATGAGCTGCTCTATTCTCCCAAAGCCTTCAGTCATTTACATTAGTTCTGCTGTGAATATGCCAGTAATTCTGACCTAACCCTAACCACCCTGAAGATTACCTCAGCAATACCAAAACCTCCCACCTTTAAAATACACTTTTCAAATTAATGCCTCCTGGCTTCATGTTGAAAAAGCTGGTAGGCCTGATGCCCACAGAAAAATCCTCTTTGTTCCTGAGGTGAAGAGAGTTGAGAAATTTGTTTGCCACAAGCATCGCACCATTTGATGGGGAGCGTGCTACCACTAAGCAAGCCACTAGGAAAAGGGGCTTCTGCCTTCATTTCCCTCTTTGGTAAGTCCATGTTCTGTCATGTTGAGAAAGCTGAGAGAGTAACATTTAAAAGAAAAAAAACAACTGGAATTTAACCAGTATGGCTTCCACAATACAGGTATCACAGTACCAGAATGACCATAATAAAAAGGAAGGAAAGGACTTTTCCATAATATATCTCAGTAAATTATGCAGATACATGCAACAAAATAGATTTTTCTTTATTCTTGTATTTGAGCGCTCACAATATTTCATACAAAAGTGGGTGCAACTGTGACATAAAAAGCTGAAGAGCTACACTGAACATAAGTATGATTATATCTCTTGTAACAGCTTCTTTCCTAATCCTCTTCCAAATCCCTCACATACAAAGATAAATTCTTGCCATCCTGACATTAGGATTATTCTCAAAGTAAAACATAAGCTGTAATCTTTCTGAAGCTGCCTGCTGCTCAGAATTAGGGCTGAGTGTCTGAGCATATCCATATTGCAGGGACCCACTGGGGCTCGTCCTGTGCACGATGGACTGCAGACAGCAGCTGCGCAGATGCTTCTTGTAAATTGTCATTCACAATCACTTGATCAAAGAACTGACCAAACTGAGCTTCCATTTTCTTAGCTGAATCTTCCATCTCCTGTAAATCTTCTTCCTGCAAGATACAGAGAAATTCTATAAAGCTGTAGTGTTGTGTAGAGACACTTACCTACATGGCATCTGTAGGACACCTTGTGCCGTGTAAGCAAGAGGTGAATAGATATGCCAGTGTACTTTATTTCATTTACAGTTTGCTCTAGTAAAGTATGCCTGCTACAGTCACTTCCACATCTTTCAAACAGAGCCAACTGCCATATCCATCCCCAGGAAATACCTCGTGTCTCCGTATGCACCACTTGCCCCTATTCTACTGAGGAATGCTAGCAGAGGGTGTTAGGGACTGGAATGCAAATCCACCAACGCTTGTGTTCTCATTCCACATTTTAGTTTATTTCCCCACTGTTCATGTTTCTTTCTGCCGTACAATCACGATTCATTTCCATATACAGTTATGGACTGAGGTCTCTGAAATGTTAAGATGCTAAACCTGATTATGATTTCAGTGGAAACAATTACGACAATGCACTATAGAGGCATTGTAAATACAAGATATGCATTTCTTACAAGCAAGCTTTGTATTTTATCTATAAAACTTAGTGTACAACTGATATTGATACTGTCATTAAGCGTATGTAGAATAACAACACATTCTTGTAACCACAAGAAAAAATGTTTTGTTAAATCTCTGAATGAAGTGCATTCCAGGTATCTCAGTGCAAACAGTAAATGTGTGTGTTGACTCAAATCTTGTCACAAGGCAGTTAATAAAAACGAAAGTACACAGAACAGCCTCTCCTTTAAAGACATTTTGAAGAAAAGTGCCTCAAAATCACATAGGTACAAATTACACCATTCTGCTTCAAAGCACATCTGGAGGGGGGGAAATCCCAACAACTCAAACAGAAAACCACAGGAATAACTTAATTTTGATATTAAAGACACAGTAATGTTTTTTAAAGAGTTCACTCAGTAGAATGCATTATGTTCTAAACACAGAATCTGAGAATAAGAACTTCAGCCTCTTCTGTTCCCAAATCTCACCTTGAATTTCATGTTTACATAATAATCCGTAATTATCCTGGCATTTTTACGAGTCTGTCTCATGCAGCTTATGCTGGATGGTTTGATGAATATAATGTAGGGTTTTAATTCATGGGTCCGAGCTACTTGTATGCCCTGCAAATTAAGAATAAAAAGAAGTTAAAATATTTCAAGTATATTCATCCCAGTTTTACTCCCATAAAAAGCCACTTGGTCACAACATACTGTTACCTCCAGACCTAGCCAAAATCTTTCTCAGGAACACCTACTTTAAAATGTCTTCACTAATAATTGTGGGACCAGACATTGTGAAGCAACTGTAGCATACCAGTCACTTAATTCTGCTTGGTAACCTTGTTAGTTGATGCTTTCAGCTCCAGTGAGTGACTGGACATTGTCATTAACAGATCTCTACAATCAACAACATTAAAGATGAATCTGAAATCTGTTTTTATTTTAACTGTTGGAGAGCTACCTTTGGAAAAAGTACACCTTTATTGCTCCATACTGGAATAAAGTATCCTGCTTTCAGAAATCTTTGTGTTGTGTAACATTCCCTGATGCTAATAAGCATTTTTGAAACTACTACAGAGCAGTGGAGGGAACTAGAAGAAAAAAAAAAAAAGGAAAAAAGGCACAGCATGTAAAGTTGGCCAAGCCACCAGATTTCAAATACAAGTATGCAAATCTGCAGTAATTCTTCTACCTCACCTCACAGCAGCTACTGAATAACTCTGGGCCATGACTTCATACCCTTCCCAAAACTTGTCTTTTAAACTCCCACCCTAAAAACCTGATAGCTGCACATCTGTTGCAGTAGCAAGATTACACCCCACCCCGCCCCCATTCTCCCTTGTGTTTAAAAGTGTAGCAGAAGACACTGAAGGACGTTTTTAGACATGAAATGGAGAGTGAAGTGTGGCCTAATCTGCCCCTTGTTGCGGTTTGGATTTTGAGTAGTACCGTGTGGTCATGTAATTTAAATGCTATTTCAAACAGCACAAACGACTGCTAACCCAAGGCTCTGACACACTGGCCCTGCTACTGTAATTAAGAAAGTAATTTGGAGAAGTTCAAGATTTTGCTGGACACAGCTTGAAGTCTTTTAAATACTTACAAACTCAGGCCTTTATTAGCCTTATCTTCATCAGCAAATTCAATACAAAGATTGGAGGAAAAAAAGTGAATAGTGTCTAAGTATAAAGATTAGCATAGTAAATAGTTCTGAAAGTGTTAGAGGTACTAAAAGCAATTAAGAAAAGTAAAGAAGATTACAAAGACTGTGTTCAAAGGCTTTTTTTGCAATGCCCAGCATAGAAATACCTGGTAATCACCCTAATATTTGAAGCACCTCTTGCCCGTATCCGCTAGGGCATACATTGTAAAGATTTACAAACTGTGGTCCCTAGATGAGTGCTGGTCTGCACAGCAAGCACTCACTGGAGTTTCTTGCAGAGACGTTTGGTCATTTGCACCAGCACCTTACTCCCAGCTGTTAAGTTACTTTTGAAGAGAAATAAATGCATGATGTAATTTCTTGGTTTTGCTTGAATCATAGTTGCTATTTTTACCAAAGTCCATTCAGAGATTGCTAATGGAAAGACAGAGCTCTCAATTAACAGGTATTGGAGGAAGAGGAAATCCTATGCAACAGTCTCCACGTAAAAGAATAATCCTTACTTTAAGAAAGCATGAAAATTCATTTCTGTGCCATTCCACCTAGTAGTGCAGCTGGAGCTCAAGGACATACAGAGGATTATTTTTCCTTAGAAGATAGGAACTCTAGATTCCCTGCCCCTTTACAACTCACCTGTGGTTCTAAATCTATTACACAGATCTTCCCTTCATCAAGGACTGTCCGTACTGCATCGATACTGGTACCATACAGGTACCCTTTGTATTCCCCATATTCCAGCATTCTGCAACAGCAGTGAGGAAGAAGGAAAATGAAAGAGCACTTGAGTCTCAAAAAGGTCCCATTTAAGGGTGAAATCTTCCAATGTAATCCAGTAGTCAAGACTGAATGATCATAAAACATAGTGAACACTGTCGAACAACCCCCATCTTTGCTCTTCCCCCCTACACTGGGCACGAAAATCAGAACCATTACAGTTTGACATCTCCAAAGCATGCATGTGTTTAGAGGCTGTGATTCTTTGATAAAATGCTTGTTATATAGTACAAATAACTGTATAAATCAGAGGATCTCAAAGCACTTGGCAGAGCTCAAGTAGCGCAGTTTCTGTCTGTCTTATAGAGATTATTGATGCATAGAAAGGAGCAGACACTTTTGAAAGTTTTGCCCTTACAATTCAGCTGCTTATGTGGAGACATCATTGCTACAGAGATTCTGCCATGGAGCTGTAAATCAGGAACAGCTACAACTCACTGCTCAGTTTTAGAAAGCAGTCAGGTTTCCAGGAGAATTCAACTCACAACTTACAAGCACATCAAATGAGCTCGGGACTGGAGATTCCACTTTCTTTTAGAAGGATTCTGAGATTAATTGTAGAGGAACTTACTTGCAACTTCAGAAAACACAGGGTTTGAAGCAATGGGCTCAAGTACACCAAACATACGTAGTAAGTATGAGTGGAGGAGCCGACTTGGGACCTAGCTACAAAACAGCCTTTTCTTGGATCACTTTACATTTTAAGTAACAAAATTTAATGTAATTTGTCTCTCCTACTTACCTGTGGCTATATACCATGTTTTCAAAAGTTTCCTTTGATACATAGTGATACTCACGACCATTCATTTCATAACTTTTCTGAACACGAGTGGTGTCTGAAAGGACATAAACACACGCACAAAAAAAAAAAATATCAATTCTTCTCATTTCATGGATGAAAGTGAAACAACTTTCATGAATGACTGTAAATCAGTATTTTCCCAAGTAATAAATGATTTTTTTCCCCTTCGTTAATCCAAAGCAAAAGCCTCATGTACTCTCTACTGGTTGCCCAGTGGCACGTCCTTGAAAATTAGCAAAGAACATCTCTATTTCTTGGAATGGAAGGAGAGTGGTTTAATCCAAGTATTTGTGACTCGAACCAATCAGGAACCGCTTTGGAACAGGCTGCAAAACTGTTTTGACTCCTGTGAGGTAAAATTGATTCGGAAACATCCCACAATCCTTCCCACACTTTCATCTTCCCTGTATCTGGGATCTTAATTACAAAAGAATTCCTGAATTTTCAGCCAGCTTCAGACTCATACATTTCCTGTTTAATTATCCAAATCACAAGAACCAATTAAATACAGGTAGAAACAATTTCAGTTATTACGTCAGAAATTAAGCCATGTAAGTCTCATCTGAGACTAGAAGGCTAACTAGGAAAGCTGCAAAGCCTATTAGGCACCAAGTTCTGTTGGCTTCTGGCTTCATTGTCGTACATGATCACTTCAACATTATGAACTTAAAATATCCCTAAGAAGCATTCTTATTTTTACATCTAGAAAAAGCAAACATCAAGATTAAACAAAATCATGCAGATAATCTACTACTACATAAAGCTTTAAGGGTTTTGGGAGGTGTAACTTGAAAATACCTTTGGCTGATGTGCCAAAATAAGGACAAGTTATTTTAAACTAACCCTTATAAAAGCAAATGTCTGGGCTTGCAGTAGAGCTGAAAAAAAAGCCATACAGCAAAGAGTATATGAATACAGAAAGGCAAAAGGGAGGCACTTCACACTTCCTAATCAAATTTGAAGGAGGTGGGGGAAAGGAAGAACATAACGTACGAGGTATGGCACTTTGAAATTCTCGTGGGTTGCTTGCGATAAGCCTTCGCCTTAGCTCATTCACACCAACTCCTGCAGGACCTGAAAAGTTGAAAAAGCAACGAGTGTTAACTGACAGAGGCACTTTTCATATGCTCACCTCCCATTTTCTAACACACTGCAGACACACAAATGAAATGTAAGTTCCCCAAAAATATACCAGAAGTGACTGAAGCATCCTGATTGATTCAGGGTACAAATGACTTCCCAGCAATATAGTCATACCTAGGACACGACTCAGCAATATCATTTCAAAAGGAANAAAAAAAAAAAATCGGAAAAAAAATCAAATACATCAGACTTGGAAGGGACAATGGATTTGCGTCCACCCAGTTTGCTTTATCAAGACCATGGGACACTGCAGGACAAAACCTTCCTTTCAGTCATTGTCATTAACGACTACTTGAGAGCCTGCAGCCCACTTAATACAGTATTTCCTATAGCAAGCATTATTAAAGGCATCTTTTTTAACTTCCCTACTGCCCATGATTGCGATTTTTCTAATCTGGAGTTTAATTTTAAGCGTTCTTTTTACCATTGCCATATCCATGTATTGAACATTGGCTGTAGAAATGCCTCCTTGTAAAGATGTTTTCTAATAAGTTAAAAGTGTTTTCTCATCACTTTCTGTATCAGTCCCAACTGAATATAAGACAAACTTTTCCCTAACATAATCCACTATCAACCAGCATTCAAAATTGTATGGCTTCTTCTAAGAAATTATTTCTCTTTTTTTTCAACATTCACTAATCTCAAGAAAATAAGATAATACATATATTAAACTTTAAAAGCATCAGTGAGGTCAAATTCCAGGCAACTGTTCTTGAAATGCTGCTTTGAGCACTACTTGCAAAGTCTGCAACCACTGCAATCAGCAGCAGGAAACCTCTGTGGGTCAGACCATGTCTGACTGTTTCCTCCCCTTCCACAGATTGTGAAATGTGCATGAGAAAGTAATTAACCTCTTACCCACTAGTATAATTAGTCTGTTCCGGTCTGATGGATGCCGCTGGTACCTAACAACCTCTTCATATGGAGCTGCAAGTGTGTTATAACAGCTGCCGGGGCACCGAGCGTGACACGACTGCTGGTTGGTCCAGGATTTCCTGCGACACAAGCGCATACTTCTGCGGAAACCAGCTGTAAGGGGCAAAAGGCATCAGTACTGGAAAATACGTCCAAGGTGCAGGCAACTAGTTCTTTAGTCTAGAGCATTTCTTTCTCAGCCACAGAGAACAGACTGGGTTTTTTGAGCTTTTTGCAGGGTGAAAGTTAGTGGATTTCATGGCTGCAGGTGGTAATGTCAACTTGGTAGAACCTCTGAGCATTAAGAGACAGTTAAAGAGCAGGTCAAATGTCACTGAAAGACACCTGAAAATCAGCCCAGAATTAAAAAGACCCCAAAAGATCCCCAAAATAAGCCAAAAGAGAAGTTTGCCCACATCAAGCATCACTAGGGAACAGGTCAACTTTTTTTTTTTTTTTGATAATATAGTTGGTTCATTCTCCTAAAGTAAATCTGGAACTTTTGCTCCATCTTCCAAAATGAACCCAAATATTTTAAAGGTCATTATGGTTTAGCAACAGGGATGGGTTTGTTGCTCCACCTTACCATTCAACTCTGAACATCTCATTTTTAGGTCTACTTTTCTAATGAAAGCCCTGATGATTATTCACAATGGATGACAGTCAATATTACGCTCTAGCAAAATCAATTGTGAAGTAAGGGAAAGCTTAACAGCCAGTCAAGTTAAAATATTGGTGGCCAGGTCTCAGTAGAATCCTAACAAGAAGAGAAATTTAAACAGATAGAACAGACAGTAGCAGGAGGAAAGCAACTTGTTGAAAGTTGGAGAACAGATTCAGTAAATCTTTAGGTGAAAATAAAGAACAAAGCATTTTATTTAACTTCAGCCAAGCACCTAATCTAGATTGCACACCAAACATCTTACTTATCTTTATTTACTGCGTACCAATAAAGACTCGACCAAATTCACCAAATTCTTCCTCTTCTAGAATATGAAGAACAAATGCTCATGAAATAAAAGAAGAACAGTGAAAGCTTGAGAGCTAGATAGCTAACAACTATTGCTGATTCCAAATGGAAAGCTGTTTCATTAAACATATGCAAGTACAACGCCTAATAAAAAACCCACAATACTCCGTAATATAAAATATTTAAATATTCACATGATCAATTCAAAGGACCAATATTTCTATAAGAAAAAAATTAAACTTAGGAAGTCTTGGCATTTTCTAAATTCCATTTGAAACTCAACATTTTATTTGTTTCATTCCTAAGATAACTAGATGCCAGACAACAATTTGTAATACTTGTAAGTATTTCAAGAGCTCCACATCACTTAAGCTTTTCAGGTGAAACCTAGGTTACAAGAATTCTTTAGTTACAGCATCACAATAACCAAGAAACCAGTAGCTCAAAATCAGAAATAAAAATTTATAACATAGCTTCTTCCTAATAGCATGCCTGGAAAATACAACATGCATCTGCTCAGATCTTTCAGGCAGAACAAAGACCTGATTTCATTATTTCTTTTTAATCATCTTTGGATCAGTGATACCTGTGCTCCAACATCACAGACTGTGTTTCCTTCAATTTTTTTTTCCCCCACTTCTCCTGCTGTTCCTTATGAAGGCCTAACCATTCTGACAAGCCTTCTAAATCTCTGTATGTATTTTCTGTAAATGAAATCTCTCTTATAAGGCTCAAAATTACCAATGTGCCTATAGATCAATGCTCTAACAGTTTAGAAACTGTACATATAGAAAGCATGTGGTTATCCAAACTGCGTCTTTCCTTTATTTAGTCTTTGTTAAAGTAAGAATAAGATATAGAAGACATAGGCATGTCTTTAAAGGTAGTAATTGTTCCAAGGCAAGAACATTATTTTCATTTGCAAAGCATAAAATGCATTGTCTTTTAGCACTAGATTTCTTGAATTGACTGTTCTCTCATAAGCATACTAATATCAAAACAAAATTAGAGCATCCATTACTCCTCATTCACATCTATACACTCTTCACTATTTTTTCCTTATAAATACAGTTTATTCCTACGTATCTATATGTACTAGCTGTAGAAAAAAATGCTTGGCCCAAGCCTGCTCGTTCAGGGCAAAGCTCGGAGAACTGTTTGGCTGACATAGCCCGTATCATTTCTGTCTTCAGGTCTTTTGGACCATCATTCAGATCTTTTTGAGCATTTCTACTTTGTCTACCCTCTGTTCTGTGGTGTGGAGTGCAGTGTAGAATCCTACACGGACCAAGCAATTCAGCTACTGGCTATGGTATGAGAAGCATTAGAGCCTGGGAATGCAATAAACACAGATAAATTCTAATAGATTACTGCTTGCAGGAGACAGGGAGAAAAAAGTTAGTGTTACCTTCTTTAAGTTCCTCTGCACATTCAGATAGAGACAGACATAAAACGATTAGTTTCGAGAAGACAGTCTATACTAAGATTAAAGAAAATAAATAAATCCAACCAGCGTTATCCAATGCATTTAGGAAATGCAGGAAACAGGTACTGCAGGCTTTAAATCTGAAATAGGCCTGTTTGAGCATGAATTCTCAGTTCTCCAAGAAAGACACTCACCTACAGCAACTACGTCAGTACCGTACTTGTAAAATACACCACACAGATATTTAACTACTGGTTAAAATGTAGGATAGCAGGTATTTATGCCTTTATTCCCCTGACTGTCTGGATGCAGCAGAGAGCTGACTCAGCACAGAGTGGTGAGTAGGATTTGCAAGAATAATCCCCAGGTGCAGTTATCAGAAACATCCTAGCCCAAAAACAAAGGACTGCCCTGTAGACCTGCTGACTCTGTCTTAAAAGCTTTGGGCATTACTTGGGAGGTAGAAGAGAAGCCACCTCTGATAAGAGAAGATCTGACTGGCAAGTAGGGACCGTGTGGAGAGGGCAAGTGCAAGGTGGAATGACATTTTCTCCATAAGATTACCAGTATCTCAAACAACAAGTTTATTAGTAGCAGATTTTTTTTTAGAGGAAAAAAAATGATTTTTTTTTAGAGAAAAAAAATGATTTATTTTAGAGGAAAAAAAATGATTTATTTTAGAAGGTTTAAGTTTTGCAGAATTTTGACTATGCTGTAAATAGGTAGCTGTTCCCTAAAAAAAACCCAAAACATCAACCAAACCCAGAACCAGATTGCTTAAAAAAACCAAAACCCAAACATACTGATTGATTGCATGTCTTATACAACAATCATTCATTTTATAACAGCATTTTTGTTTCTTGAATGCCAGCCATGCACACAATCAGGAATCCAGAGCAGCTCTTCTTTACCACATCAGCTCCTACAGGAACCGGGGAATGGCCCAAATGGCCTCCATTACCCTGAGGTAATCCAATTACCCACTGACATCAGTGCAGCCCCTGCTGTCACAGCTTGCACGAATATAACCGATTAGGATTTGATAAACAGATCTGGTACTGATGCATGAGAAGAAACACACTTGTGGGATAACAGGACAAAAGCCTTACTACTAAGGTAATCAGACAGCAATAGGAAGACTTAAGGAAACAGGATTTTACATAATGACTTTTCAAGCCAGAGTGGTTTCTAAAGCTGAGAGGCCATTCTAATTTTTGTCACCTGCTTGTTTTTAAGACGCTTGCTTGTTTCTGGACACCTTTCTTGCAGCAGAGCAATAACAAAGAATTTGGAGTTAGGTCAGAGGAACTTACCAGACTCAAACGTTTCTTCATCTTGTTTAGTAATCCAGATAGCAAAGACAGTGAAATAAATTTAAAATGTAATTTTTTTCCTCCTATAGAATTTCAGAATCAGAAAATCAATTTTCCAGCTCCTGTCAAGTCTTGCACATATTCTCCCCACTTTCCCCTGCACTGAGGTGGCAAAATACAGCTCACCATACATGAATTAACTGTCTGGTCTCTGTCCTCCCAGTCCTACGGGATCACATCTCTCCATGACAGCTTTCTCAATTACCTCAGGAGAAGGAAGAATGAGCTGTGCTGCTTTAGGGAGCAAATTAAGCTAACCGTCTTCATATGCACTATTTACATATAAGAACCTGTTCTTGCTCAGTGCCTAAAAATGTATTTTCCTGAGACAAGTTTCTTGACAATGAATTACATGGGTTCTCCAAGACTACAATTGTCTGTGGCATTGAATCTCTAACAGGCAAAAGCTGTGGTTACATTGCAGTCACAGTCCAAAACCTGAATCAAAGAAGTTTGATCTTATTCAGGCAGGTATTTTTGGGCTAGTCTCTCTTTTCAGCACAACACTTCACTACAAGCACTGTACACCAGAACTGCAAACAGCTCATTTTAATACACTAATGTAGGATCAGGTTTCCAGGGTATAAAAAAAATAGAATTTTCTACCATTAAGTTCACTAGGAGAATGAGTGGTTTTATCTGGGAAGCAAAAGGAGGCTTTAACTAGCTACTACCTTGAAGCAAATGGAATAATCTCAAGGGAATTCAGTTACCTGTTTCCACACACTTCTCATCAATCTGCATGTCAACCTCTACAGATGAACACAAGGAACAAAAAAAAAAAATCATCTGAATCAGAAAAACACTGGGGAGGAAAAAAAACTTACAGATCATATAAGACTGAACTCAGACATCAGAAAGGAAATATTTGAAGCTCAGATCAGCTTTACACATCTTTAAGGATCTTAACTGCTAACTCTAATTTACTCATGTGCCCCCTCTTTAGTGAGCAAAAGGCTCTTAAACCAGTGCTCTGAAGGGCTTGTGGCAGAGACATCTAACTTGAATTTTCCTTTTGAAATACTAAAAGGTTTAACATGACTGTTGCTCTGTTTATTCTGTAGATGTTATGTATTGATTAAGTATTACCACGACCAAATATAATTTTCCACTCACTGCTTTCTCTCCTGTAGCTCGTAAAAGAGTGTATCTTTCTAATATGCTTCACTTAAAGTGTTTTGGTTCGTTTACAAGGAAGATTAGGAACAGATTGATTCAGCTCCCTCTCCATCCCCAGACTACATCAACTCATGTCCCTGAAATGTGATCTAGTGGGTTTAGGCAGTCCTGCAGGCTCACAATGCTGCACTGTGTGTGCTCTGTTCTTGCACACCCCTTCAGATAGGCCTGCTAGGTGTTATTTTCCAGTTACAGGGCAATTGCCCACTATAGTCTGCCCATAAATCCTTTAAAGAAATATTCTCTCAGAGCTGCTCAGCTCAGCTACTGAAGATGGGAGAAAAAAAGAGGGAGAGGAAAAGAGAAAGAGGAAGTGTAGTCTTTCCTTCCTCAAAGCAACCCATCCAAACTGCCAGTTCCCTACCAGGTGATGCATAGCTTAAGTTGCCACTTAAAGTAAGCTTCCACTATTTCAAGTGAAAAAATTGCTTCATTTCAATTACGCTAGGCAAACAAAATGCCAAGAACTTATGTTTCTTTGGCATGTATTTACCAAACCGCCTCATTTCTGACAACTTTTTAAAAAGCATGTAACAACATGTGCTATATGGATTCCAGATACAGAAATGCAATGTTGTCCAGGTATAATCTCCTACCTTCTTCCACAGTGCTTACTGCCCACAGCATATCCATTGAAGCAGTTAAAATGCAATAAAACTATGGTGAAAGAGAGCCCTGGCTCTAATGAACAAAGCAAGCAGTGCAAGAAGAAACCTAGGCAATGAAACACACTCAATCTGGGAGTTACCACAAGAGAAAAACTAATTTTATACTAGTAAAAAGAACCACAGAAGAAAATGGGGAGTAAGAAAACAGGAAAAGCATTCTTTATCTGAGAATAATTGCATGTTTACAGAAAGTTATAGCTGGCAGAAGATAATGTTTCTGGATTTTCACCAAGAATAAACTAATGGGCAGTATAGCTTATCTTACACCTCAAGGGGAAAAAAAAAAAAAAAAAGTCTTTCTCTAAATAGTTTTGATGACAAAGAAAAATTCTAAACATCACCAGTCTGCATCTTCCAGTGCAGGACCATTATCTGTGTCCCTGGAAAGCCAGGCTAGTACAATTATCACCTCAAGACTTAGTCACACCTAGTTCTCCTAGAAAGAGTTGGCTTTTCTACATTTTACAGACTTCAGGGGTTGAATTTACAGCTTCTTTCAGTCAGATCCCGAGTACACTGATGACAACAGCTTCCATCATCAGTACTCCAGGAACAACTACCATTAAGTTTTTATTTTCCTGGAGACAGTTAACACACTTTTGAGGTTACAATATAGCTCCAGAAACAATGTCTTTTAATTAAACTATTATTTCAATATCTGTGGAAAGAAAGACTTTTCTTTCCTAGCCCACCACTCAAGTGACTTTTCACTCACATATTGATGATTTGAGACAGAGATGGGGCTGGAAAGGCTGAGACCACCAGAACTCTCGCTGCTTCCTACATAGAAGTAAATTTATCACAATTAAATAAACAAAACACTCCACAAGCACATTATGCTCCAGTCAGATTCATGGCTTACACATGAGCAATCAGTACTGAGCTGACTGAAGACACCAAGCATGGAAACACTACCAGTGTTTTAACCCACTGCAAAGTCCTGAGAGAAAGCCAACATGCTAACAGATCTATCTGAAGGCAATTTCAAAATCAGCAGCCCAAAAGTATTTAGAGTATTTGGAGTGTAGATCAAAAGACAGGAAAATAAGACATACTGTGATCCAGACTCTTAGAAGTAGAAGAGTGCGCTGCTGCTATAGGCTGTAGTACTACTGCCTCTGTTACTACACAGAGCCTCTTGCTCGCAGCCTCAATCACAACCTGGTTTGATTTCAACCTTTGTTCTACAGACCACAGAGAAGTTTACATATAGTACAAATCAAAGATTATAATCTATAATTGTGTGGCCTTATATTTTCCTGGGGGTAATACAGACAGGACATGTGGTTAAGAGGATCAAACTGAAAAGTATGCTACAGCAGTGTTAGTACTCTAGTTCTGAAAGCAAGCACTGTAAAAATAATGGGCTGTTTATGCAGAAAATAAAAGGCAAGGGATCCTTGTTCTTCCTTGAGAATTTTTTTTTTGGTTTTTTTTTGTTTGTTTTTTTTTCCTTTTAATCTTGTCTACTCAGTTTTGAACAAAGCTGAAGAGGGTCACTCATGCCTCACAGGACATCATTTTAAAAAACAGTGTTTCTTGATACAGTTGTGTCCTTATACTTTACATTTAGTATCCCATTCTCCCCCCACCATTTTCCTCTCCCCTGTTTTGTTTTTTTTTTTCCTAAAATCGTAGATGATGGTCCTGAACAGTCAGGGCCCTTTATATTCACCCATCTTTCAGTTGATACACTCCACTCGATGTCCTAGCAACTAGCACACAGACTAGGCAACTGCTGTGAACTTCTTACATGTCACTTTGAGCTCTTGAAAGCACATGTATCATCTTATTCTCACATAGGTACAAATAAGGGAAGGAGAGCACAAAGTCAAGGAACAGAAAATAGATATTTTTCAGATGTCAGTCGTACTGCTACATAACATGAAAATTTCAAGTAGCTAAGTTTGAATAACTGGCTGATTTTTGAACTGTAAATCAGAAAAATTATAACTTCTTTACCTTTTAAGAAGATGATTTGAAGGTATAAGCCCAGCACAGGCACTGAGGTCTGAAACTTTCCTGGCCTGCCACCAGAGAGCATCATTCTGATCCACAATCTGGAGTATTTCACCCTTCTTAAAAGGCAAACCTGCATCAGCACATGGTATGGCTGGATCTTGCAAGGGGCAGTAATCTGCCATTGCTCGCACATAGAGCTGGTAAAGAAAATACACAAGAGTAAGTGGAAGCCGTGTTTAGAACAGATACAACATAAGCTTTGTAATCACAGGGACAGGTATTGCTGCTAGTTAAGTCAGTTCATAAGTTTTAAACACCAGATCAAGCCCCAAACCCTATTTGATCATTAAGAGAGGAAAAAAAAATTAGTCTCATACATTGTGAAAAGAATTGACTTTCAACCTGTAGATCCCTTTGAAAACGTCTTCATTATTTTTAACACAACTGCATTTCAGGTTACTATCTTTACTGCTTCAGCAACAGCCTATTGATGTCAGCTGAGAGGTAGCCATAAAGGCAAGCAACACTGGAAGGATTGCAATAAACTTCTAAGCGACACCATTTCTTTGCATCACACCATTAGACATTATTGAGGTAACTGTTTGCAGTAACGATCTGGAAAATCAGAATGTCACTTACTGTTGTTTGGTTGCTGACAGGCCGATTGGAAACGGGAATTAATTTGAACATAATTGTCCCCTGAGACAGGGCCTAACGGATTAAAAAAGTATTAAAATATTATTGGTATTCAACAGAAATAATCAAACATGGGCAGCACAAGCTTAACACGGCATGGCTTTGAGGTTACTAAGATGTTTATATTACAAGTAGCATTTAGGCAGAGTTAATGTGATAACACTGTCGTTTTTTCAAAAGGAGACTCAAGAATGAAACTTCAAAATCTTGCTAGATATATTTAATTCAATGCAATCTGTTTCATTATAAATATATATAATTTAAACTTTAATTAATTCCCAAGTTTTCTGCTGAAATCTCATTTAAATTAGCAGCAGGGTCTGGTAAGACAAGTCATGTAAGGGGGAAGAAAATATAAGCATTTAATAATTAAGCATTCCAATAGAGTTTGTATTTCTTAAACCTAGAAACAGTACGACCAAGGAAATAGAGACATGACACTGGGTACATTACTGACTGATACTAAAACTTTGCACTGAAGAACCCTGAAAGATTATGGGCAAAATGATATGTAACAGGGACAGCTCAACAGATTTCTTCATGAGAATTTTGACAACGTTAATTACCACTGCCCTTTTTTGCAAAACAAGTTATGTAGCTTATAAGCTTATTCACTCTGTTGTAGTGCATTTTGTAACATAGGCTCTTATTAGAAAGGCACCTTTCCACTACTTTCTAGTAGGATATTAACTGAGTGAAGCTCCCAGAAAAATTATCACATCAGTAAATTCTGAATAAATTAGTATTTTCCCCAGAAGCTGCAGTTGAAACGGTCACAATTAAGTTAATTTCTGTCCAGAACAAACCAGATACAATTCTGGTTTCATACATTCTGATTTCATGAGCACTTGTGAACTTCTTCCAAGTAAGGAAATAATTCTAATTTTCTTTTTAATATTTTAGACTTTCTCCTCTAAGAGCTTGTGTGTCTGTAAAACATACTGTTACTCTTAATGCAAAAAGTAGAAAAAAAGATTCAAGAAAGATTAAATACCAGTATATTAATAACTTGCTCAGGCTCGAGTCCCTCAACAGGAACTCCATTTACTTCCACCAGTTTGTCTCCAGCATACAGCAACCCTACAGTAAAAACAAGGATGAAAGCAGCTGCAGAAGTTTTATCACAGCATGGGTTATCTTGGGTAGGCGAAGCAGGGACACACACACACAGACCACAGGTTTGGAGGTCAGCAGTGAAAGCTCCCATACACCAGGTATGCAGGAAGGCATTTTGGATTTAGGCTACATTGCCCCTGGATGGGACTGCAGACTTCTGTAGATCACAAGAAGCTTATACGCTTCAGTTTTCTTATTTCCTTCCACTACCCCCACACAACATGCTGACAATGTGGTTTTTATTTGCCTAAAAAGTAGCAGAAACATTTTAATACAGTTTCATTTTCTGAAGTAATTTCTAAATCTGTTTTAGCTCAACCCATTATATTAATAGACTGTGACACTTGGAATCAGACCCTTAAATCCAGGTGCACTGGGAGGCCTTGGGACTTCTGTCTGTCCTTTACCAAGTCTTCACAATATTGTTTACTTTTATGTTTTCCTTCAGCTCAATTAAAACATTAATCAAACTAGGAACTATATCAGCTCTTGTCTACAGCTTGTGTTTTCTTCTCTGTACAAAGGTCAGAAAATACTAAAAGGCACTATTTTATAATGATTACAGTTCAATTTTACTTCTGATGTTTTTTTTAGTTATGTTACATTTGCTAAGGAACATGGAACACATTAAATTCTAGCATGACAAAGTAGGAACATTTCCAAGGGAACTCCTTGGAAGATCGCTTAGGAACTAACGCTACCAAAGCGTTCAGCAGACTAGCGCCAAAAAAAATACTACCGCATATTCCTTAAAGCCCATCATCTTATAGAATCACAGACTACTGATGTTTTCCATTTCTCCATTAGGGAATGAGCTGCTGGCATTCATACTACACTGCAATTTGAGATATTCCTGATCAATCTTATGACAAATTTATCCAGGCATTGGTGCCAAGAATATGTAATGAAAACTGGATTTGTACTTCAACTCAGTCTCAAACATAGCACATTCATATGAAAAGTAATGAAATCAGAATCAAAGTCACTGCAACATATCACTGTTGGCAGTGCTGCCCAATGTACACATCTTCTTGCTCTGTAACAGAAGACTAATTGTAGAAGCTAAGATGTTATCTTACTTCAAATATCTTATTTCAAGTTCAATTTCTTGCATCACTTTGTTTCAACACATACCGCTTCTGTCCGCTAGCCCACCATGGATCACACGGGCAACTGTTATGTCACCTGTTATCTCATGGCGTTTAATGGTGGCACCCTGGCACATAAAAACAAAGAAAAGACACACCAATCACTGAAGAACCCCAGTAAGTTTCCTTTCACATCACCGGTTTGATCTTTGCAATGACAAGAAGGCATTGAACGACACAGCCTTTTGAACACCACACAGATCTGGTGATGATGTTTTCAACTTCCATCATACTAAGATCACCTCATCGGCTAACTGTAAGAAATCTTTGTTAACTCTAATATTAGAGCTATCTTTTCTTAAAACAGCTTAGTTAAGGTATAGAATGTTTCTTGGTTACAAATAATTTCTAAAGAATCTTTCAATGTCTCTCTTCCCTTTCTTACTATTTTGGTCAAGGGGATAGTTTTCAGCCCAATTTGCATTTTCATTATATGAGATAAAATCATTGGCCAAATGTTCAGGCCCTGAGAGGACAAGGCACTGCACAACCTGCTCTAGCTGTACCCACACTGAACAGGGCTAGATGATCTCCTAAGGCTCTCTCCAACCTCACCAATTCTTGTGAGTCTGTAAAAACTGGACAAGAATACACAGAATCTCTGTGATATTCCTGGAAAGAAACCAATATGCAGGTGATGCATTATCAATGCTTATTTAAGTTAAAATAGTTTGACAGACAGCAAAGAGCTCCCTCACCAGAGGCTGGTTGTTTTTCACTAAGCAGACAATCCTCATAGCTTCCTCATTTTCAGGTATGTTGTCTGGCAATGGTGGAAGGGTTGGTTCAAAATCTTTCTGGGCCACAGTATCATGAGCAGATAGCAAGGCCTGTTACAAGCAAAATCAAGCAAACCAACCAGCCCGTAAGCACAGATCATATAATAGAACAGTTTTAAACAGTGACTGGTCAGAAAACAGAAATAAAGCAAATAATTTCCTATGTGAACATAGATTCATTTCACACATGACATTTTCTTCTTTCCACCTGGCAATTCAAACTGTGAAATAAAGTTTGAAGAACAGTTTCTCTGTCTGCTTCTTCTAGAAAACTTAAGAAATGAAAAACACTTGTGTTTGGAGCAGTAGGGTAAAAAATGCAGGTTTTACAACTACAAGGAGAATTTGGTTATAACATCTGCATCGACCGTTCAGAACTTAACTTTGTAAGAAGCGTCTCTCTCAAATGCAGCCCTTAAAAAAATGCCGCCCACTGCAGGTACTTCATATACACAGTCCACATCTAGATTCCACAACTAGTGTAGTTCAGGACTAGTAAACTATGTCTCTTCCAGCTCCTTTGCCAAAACTTGTGAAAAGCTGGCTCTCTGTTTCCATTCCTCCTGCAGACGATCTGTGAGCAAACTTTTTCTTTCCTTATGCAGGACTTGCCTTGAAGTGCGGAGCACGCAGTAGTCGTCTTAACTCTTTGATCTCTCCAGACGGAGGGCCTTCACGCAGTAAATCTATCACCTGATAAACGTACAAGAGAAAGCACAGAGATTGGTTCTGGAGGACCATTAATTTAGAAAGCTCTACATTGAATTTAGAGGAATATGGTGAGTGTTAAGCCTCCCACATTACACGACTTGGAGCATATCCATATGGTTTGCTCTAGAAATGGACAATACGACCACAGCTGCACAACGTGCAGCTAGGCTTCATTTAGTTCAGGCACCTTGCCGTGTGCTCTAAATTGTTTTTTTCTCCTGTGCCTCGACCAATTTCATCACTAGTGTCAGTTTCTCCACTTGCTCATTAACTCTCCCACTAATTCAGAAATTTAAGAATTCATCAGCTATTATGATGAGAAAAACCCCAAAAGCTTTTCAAAATCCTCCTGTCAGACTGCTTGATTGTAGCCGTAACGCTGAACCACACAGTTACATGCTCAGAAAAATATACGGCCAGTAGCTAAATAATTCACGTGTTCATTACAGTGGCCAGGAATCTTTCAAGTTTGTATAGTTGTACTCAGACCTGAGACAAAACAAATCCCAGAACACTGTTATCTGCAGCTAAGTTGACTAATATGACAGGAGTAAGCCAGGCAATATGCTCCGTATACACCATCTTACCTCACGATTCAACGCACGTGCCTGCAGCGTGACAGGAACCGGTCTTTTTCCGAGATAGTGCTGGAGGCATTCATAAATCTGTCACGTGCCATGAGAGACAAGACAGCGCAATGGTGATATGATTGGTTCACATGGATATAGAGATATGTACACAACACACAACGGACAATCTTGTAGTTCTAGGAATTTCTCAGTCCAGCTAGAGCGGAAAAGCTTGCGATCTCAACCCTTAATGCTTAGTGCATCTGGAGTCTATAATTCATTGACTTCCTATATGACCATCCAGCTAGCCAGTTATGCTGTACTTTTGAATTTTCCAATAGGAAAAGCTGATTACACAGGACAGTAGTTTGATAGTGTGGATTCTCTCATTTTCTCATTCTCTCTTCCTCTAGTTGCAGGCATGAATAGCAAGGTAAATTTAACTTAAAATGAATTGCTGTGTTTATAATGGCCTTATATACATTCTCATCCACTGCAAGCTTTTCTTCTTTAAAATTTAAAGGTTTTTAAAAATCCTCATTACAGGAAAAGCAGAATTTTTACAGAATTTGTCTCAGTTCTGCCCAAGAGAGAAACACCAGCCAAAACTCTGTTCTAGAACAACAAAAAAAATCTTCAGATCAGTGTGGGCAAAAACAAAACAAAAAAATAATTTCTCAAGTACCCATGCCAGGAAGTGGAATGCACAGCCACACAGAGATTTAAGAATAGAAAATACAGCTGAGCAGTGTCACGTTCAGTCCACATCTCCATCCCCCTGGCCCTAATATGGACGTGTAAAGTAGAAGAGCTTTCATGTCTAGGACATTATGGAAGAGAATACTTTTTTTTCCTTTAAAGCAAAAGTGGGTTTGTTCACCTTCACTGCTAATGCTAGGATCAACATTAAGACTATCAGCATTTAGTGTAAATAAGCATTTATTGTCCTGATACGGCAAAATTAAGTAGCTATCCCCTAGAGATTTTTCTCTAGGAATCCTTTGCTTTGCAGCTAAGCATTACTTTACCTTTAAAAGTGCTTGCAGCCATTGAGATCTGAGCAGGTCATATAACATGCCAACGCCATTGACATCTGTTTTACAGAGCAAACTCAGTTCTTGTAGCACTAGAGTCAGAACATGAGATACACCTGAGCCCAAGAAACAGAAAAGCGCAAGACACTTCAGTACAAACAGAAGACCAACCAAAGCCAAACAGTGACCCAGTTCTTTGAAAAGCACCTTTCCTCAGTTTATACTTGCGAGAAACGCTCTCATTTCCTGTCTGCTTTGCTTCTTTCCTGCAATCAACTCTATTGTATAAGAACTTTATTTTATTACGTTACTGATCAGCAGGGTTAGGTCCATATTAGCAATTTGGAACTGACCTGTGAGAAAAAGCACACGGGGAATCTCACACATACCAGTCTGGGTTCAAACTCTTACCACCTACTGAGAGGACGTAAACAAACAAACAAAAAGTCGTGGTCATTTTATAGGCTTTTCCTTCAGATGACCCACTCTTTGGCCCAGTGACTACCTGTTTTTCTCCTCCCTTGAGAAGAGCGACCATTTTGGAGACATCACTAGCGAAAATGTCGATTACTGCCAAATACATACTGTTGTCACAGACACCCACAACATGTCCCAGGAGAAGGGAAGGACCATTCTTACTATTACAAGCAGCACTTGGTCTTTTAAGGACAGTATCTTAATGTAGTAGAAAACTGAAAAAAGCAGTCTTTCTGAAACTCAAGGAGAAAGAAACTAAGAGGTGACAAATAGGTAAGATGTTACACTGAGTCAGACCTAGATACAAACTGGATTTGTGCGTGCATGGAATTTAATTTTAGCTCAGAAATGACAATAGATCATTTCTAATATGTGACAGTTTCCAAAACCCACAATATTTACAACAGCCCTAATACAATACTATACCAAATGCTAAGAGTTGGATTTATTGAGCTATAAGGGTTCTTAAAGAGATCATAAGAGCTGGATGCCTGACTCCCACTGCATAAAATAAACCCAAGACACGAGGAGCTTCTAATGTTACATCACCCAAAGTCAAAATAATTCCTTAAAACTAAAGCTCATCCAGCAGACCCAGAATAGCTGAGCACTCTCTACTGAAGACAGTATCATCATCTGCTGCTGGCATCCAGTCACCACAGCTAACCTAAACAAGAAAACCCTTCTTTACTTATCTCTTCCAAGCACAATTTTTGTAGCCATTGACAATTAATTTTTTCCTGAATCAGCTCTAGATCTTGATGTTACCAACACTTACGTGAGATCTGTCTTCAGCTCCAGTTTCACTGAGGTGTTTTCCTTATGCATGAACTTATACAGGTACTTGCCTGCTAAGTTTCAGCAGCTGGGAATTTGCCTCAATCATAAGGCACAATTATTGAGTACCCAAACTGGGAAAGCCTGGAAATGTACTTCACTACCAAGAGAATAATTTGTTTTTGGAAAGTAGACATCTAAGCACTTACAAAACCCAATAAACACAGTGAACTCTGATTGTGAGCCCTACAGGGGAATGAATACCTCCCAAACCAGTTTTCTTAAAAGGATTCTCTTCTACGGGAACTTCCTAGTACCCGATAGAACCTTTAGTGGAGACACTTTTCCTCATTACTAATTGTCTCTTTTTGAGATGCTGTACTAATTATCACCTAGAATGCTATTCTTACGTCAAACTGGGCTCAAGTAGACTAAGATGTTCCACACAGAAGCACAAACCTTCAAGTTACAGAGAATCATTTCCTTAAGGAAAAAAACCAACCCACTCTTACAGTTATTAGTCATTCTGTTTACAGCTGCAGAGACCCTTGACTTTATAAGCCAGAAACAAGTGTCCGGTATTCTCTTCTGACACTCTCTAAATTAACTGCATATCGCCATTAAACATTATGACTCGTTCCAATTATTAAGTAATACTTCTAAACATGGTCATCTCTCTCATGACACAAGGGAAGAAGAGTTACAGAGACCACGGAATAAACCTTCTTGTCAGTTTTCTTTCTCTTTGAAGAAGAGATGCAAAAGTTAGGAGTACCATTGTCTTGACTGCAGACTGTTGGCACCTCCATCTTTTCCTTCATTCAAGGAGATTCCACCAACTTCAAGTACTGCATTCACACCAAGTAGGTTGCACAAAGATGCTGAACTGGGGAAAAGAGTACACTCATATCAGAATACTGTCAGGTATTTTAGATTGATAATACAGCAGAATTTAAAATAAGAGGGGCAACAAGTCATACCTGAAGTGCACAACAACTTGCAAGCATAAGTTAAATACATGAGGCCCATCCAGAAGTTCAGTTACCCACCAACATCCAAAACGCAGATGGACGAACCTCAACTGCAATATGACGTCTTATTTCCTTCATGGAACTATCTACTAATGCTTGCTTCATTGAGCCATCTTCCCCAGCTTTTTAAGTGCACTACCAAGGAAAGGCATATTTTTTCCCCAAACACTTTTAAAGCTTGTTTTACACCAGCATAGCTTGGGAAATAAACATACTTGAGAACATATTATGTTAATTTCCTCTTGTTATTGACACAGTATCAAAAATTAAAGTCTCTGGAGTTTCTACTGAATTTTCATTGAGCAAAGACATGACTATTATAGAATGTTAGGGGTTGGAAGGGACCTCTAGAGATCATCTAGTCTACCCGCCCCTGCCAGAGCAGGATCACCTAGGGCAGGCCACACAGGAACGCATCCAGGCAGGTTTTGAAAGTCTCTGGAGAAGGAGACTCCACAGCATCTCTGGGCAGCCTGTTCCAGGGCTCTGTCACCTTCACAGGAAAGAAGTTTCTCCTCATGTTGAGGTGGAACTTCCTATGTTCTAACTTAAACTCATTATTTTTTGTTCTATTGCTGGGCACCACAGAAAAAAGATTGTCCCCTTCTTCTTGACACCCACCCCTCAGATATTTATATATATTAATAAGATCCGCTCTCAGTCATCTCCTGTCAAGGCTAAACAGCCCCAGGTCACTCAGTCTCTCTTCATAGGAGAGACGTTCTAGGAGAGACGTTCTAATCCCTTTAATCATCCTTGTAGCTCTCCGTTGGACTCTCTCCAGTAGGTCCCCATCACTCTTGATTTGGGGAGCCCAAAACTGGACACAGTATTTCAGGTGTGGTCTCACCAGGGCAGAATAGAGGGGAAGGAGAACTTGCCAGACCTGCTGGACACACAACTTACTGTCCACTAGCACTCCAAGGTCTTTCTCCATTGGGCTGCTTTCCAGCAGGATGTCCCCTAATCTGTACTGGTGCCTGGTGTTATTCCTCCCCAGATGCAGGACTCTATGCTTGTCCTTATTGAACTTCATGAGGTTCACCTTTGCCCAGCTCTCTAGCCTGTCCAGATCTTGTTGGGACAGCAGCACAGCCTTCCTGTGTGTCAGCCACTCTCCCAGTTTTGTATCATCAGCGAACTTGCTGAGGGTGCATTCTATCCCATCATCCAGGTCATTGATGAAGATATTGAACAAAACTGGACTCAATACTGATCCCTGGGGAACACCACTGGCCACAGGCCTCCAGCTTGACTCTGTGCCACTGATCACAACCCTCTGAACTCTGTTGTTGAGCCAGTTCACAATCCACCTCACAGTCCAACCATCTATCCCACATTTCTTGAGTTTACCTACGAGGATGTTATGGGCGACAGTACCAAAAGCCTTACTGAAGTCAAGGTACCTGACATCCACTGCTCTCTCTTCATCAACCCATTTGGTCTTGCCTTCGTAGAAGGATAGTAGATTAGTGAGGCAAGATTTCCCCTTGGTAAGTCCATGCTGGCTATTCCTGATAACCTTTTCTTCCAATTGATTAGAGATGGCCTTCAGAATGAGCCGCTCCATCATCTTCCCAGGGATGGAGGTGAGGTTGACTGGCCTGTAGTTGCCAGGGTCCTCCTTCTTGCCCTTTTTGAAGACTGGAATAATATTGGCTTTTTTTCTAGTCCTCAGGCACCTCTCCCGTTCCCCATGATTTTTCAAAGATGATGGAGAGCAGCTCAGCCACATCAGCCAACTCTCTCAGCACATGTGGATGCAAAAAGGGATCCCTGTTTCTGTCACTAGTAGAATTTAAGATCTTTGAAGGGTTTGTTACACAAATCCTCTATTATCCTCTATTTCCTCACAGTGACTTTAAACACAAAAAACCCAAATCTAAATAAGAAACCCCACACCTCTCAGGCAATTTATAATTGGTTGCTGCTTTTAGAGATGGATTCAAAGAATTTATTTACTAATCTAAAAAACACTCTCCTATATTACCTTTCAGTATAAAAAGCAGCATATGCTACCTTTTTTTTTCTCTCTACATTTTAAAATGGGATTTTTGAGGCAATGCAGGAAGCCAACACTTACACTGATGAATCTGTATCTGTATCACACTGAAGTTTTTACATACAAAAAATAAGCCTTCTAAAATTTTCCTCCAAATTCCTTCCCTCTCTTAAAATTCTGTGACAACCTCTCACTAGCCTATAATGTTTCCTTAGACTAAAACCGGAGGAAACTCTCCAATCTACTGCTAATAGGAAACAATGCATTACAAGATTGCTTCAGAGAATTCTCAGAACTCTTCTTTGCAAACAAGTATGGAAATTCCCAGAAAACATCGTATGGTGCATTTATGTCCCAAAGCATCAGGAATCTATATATGAAATCTCTGAAGTAATCCACAATCTTCACTACATCCTAGTTGATCAAACTTCAAATCACATTCGAGACAAGGTTGAAGATACTGTAATGATTACCAGTATTGTAGGATTACTCACCAGTTAAGAGTTAAATATTTAAGCTGGTCACTTCAGAGACAGTTCAGAGTGCAAGTTAAAACACCCGGCAACATCAGCTATCTGAGCACCTCAGCCAGTGGTGAAGCCCAGTGTGACACCATATGTACAGGGAATGCCTTACTGATTTCTGTTAAATATACAGGAGCTTATCTCCTGGATTAGTAAAGCAAAAATGCAGCTATTTTCCTCTAGATTGTTATGTGGACAGAAGACATCAAAGGCACAAGCAGGAGAAGTATTATCTTGATCTGCTTATAAAAGCAGAAGGCATTACTGTCACTTTTACTGCACTTAATACTTATTTTTAGAACACGCTTCCTCTCTCCTGTTAAATCACAACATTGCTTTCACAAGGCAGCATAAAGTAAGGGAGGAAAAAAATCAGAAGTTATGAGATTATAATTCAAACATTTTATTAGTAATTCATTTCAGGTTACCTCTATAGGATACTCAGTGATACATTATTGAAATTCTAACTCAAAGATTACTTTTAAAACTATTATTTCTTCTATCAAAAACTAACAAAAATATGGTTTGATCCTCCCACAATGCAGCTGGGTTTTGAGCTGCAATTGTTTCATTTTTCTCGATAGTGTGAGTTCTTTTCCTTTAAGAGTTTGTCTTCCCCTTTGTTAAGCTCAGTTGATCTGCCTAATGATGGATTTAACAAAGCAGGCCATATCAATCTAGTCACGAATACCAGTTCCTTAATTCCTGAAGACATTAGGAGTAGGACAGAAACCTTTACTGTGAAATGGTAAAGATGTGGAAACAGGAATCCCTGTATTGCAAAGTACATTCAGGACAGAGCTGCTGTTCAGTGAAAACCAGGAACATCAATGTGAAAACACACATTAACCCTCAGTGTGTCTGATCTGTCCTTCTCTTTTTGGCAGCAAAGAGTCTATAGATCCAGACTCACTTGCAGAAGCATTTACAAAGAGATGGTACTCAGCCTGAAAGGAAACTTCTGACAGCTTATCCCACAAGCTACATTTCAGAAGCCTCATTTCCTATTTTGATTACTAATTCTAACACTTGTCTAGCTCTTACTATCTATGGGTTTTTTCAGATCTTTTTCAAGACAGACAGACCCTGTAGACATCAGTTGGTTGCCATGTATAATGGCAGTTTAGTTTGGTTTTTGTAGTCTGCACAGACGTCCAACAGCATACTGCCAATTCAAAATCCTGATTACAATTTTGTGTAAAGTAGGTTTGAAGACAAAAGAATAGAGCATGTCCGCACATTTCAGAGATACTATAAGGGAGCCAACTTCTGATCTATATTTCACATAAAGAAAGTCCAGATTTAAAAGTCTTATCACATATATCCCTAAAAAAAAGCCCCCAAATCACCCCAACCTTTTTCCCCTCAAAAAAGAATAAATGAGTAAATTCCCTATTATAGTACAGCTGGGCTTTCTGGGACAGCTTCCCTAACCCTAGCTGAATTTGTTTGGCCAGCTCAGAACTAATAATATATATTCTGGTTGTCAACTGTGATCAACTTTACTTATTGCTATGTATCTATTACCAGATGTATGAGTTTATAGCAGTTGGTTCACTCAAAGCATATACAATTTTTATCCATGAAACTGCTCTGCCACCCAGAAGGCTCTCAACACACGGTACTCACAGTAACTTCCCAAAGTCCAGTTCTCTCCAGAATAAAACTATTTCAAATCTAGATCTGTTTTTTTCTATGCTTTGTCCTATTTAGCATCAGACTGCATGCCCTTTTAAGTAGGGAAACACATGAAAGACAAGAAATTTCCAAAAGCTTTTTGGTTTAACTAATTAAAAGTTTAGAAACCCCCCATAATCTCAAAATAGGCAAGCAAAAATCCTCAGGGTTTTGTTTTTTTTTGTAGAAGATTCCTCAGATCCATACTGAAAACTGAATCTTTTCTTTTGTGGTAACTGTAGTGAAATTGCCATAATCTGAAGACCTGTCTTGTTCAAGTAGTGTTGTCTACCGAGCCCACGTGTCACCATGTTGACAGTCAGCATTGCTTATATTCTATTACAAAATAGAGAACTTTAAAGGAAAAGACGAAAAAAACAACAACCCACAATTATTTCCAGTAGTCTTGGGAGTACCTTGTTCAAGGTCTTTTTTAGCCTTTGGGAGCTGGATCATTTTATTTCTCCTCAGCTAGGATAGATCTTGCACAGCACAATGACTCAGAAGGGGAAGGAACTAAAGAAAATCAAGCAACCTGTTACTCTCGAAATAATATTCTACAATATTCTCCTGAACAGTTATTTCATTTTTAAGTATGCCATCTGGCAAACGGAGACAAAGAAGAAAATTTGTTGAGATGCTAAAATACTTCCATATCTGCTAAAATAGAAACAATATTGTTACCCTTGAAAATACTTCAGAGATTAATTTATTTTTATTTTTTTTTCCATGGAGTCTTGTAGCTTCTAGTATTGCTACTGCTTTCACAGAGAGCAGATGTGGGGTTAACTTGAGTGTGTTTAGAAGTTTTTGACACATTGTCTTGAAGGCTGACCTCAGATTTCCAAGAAAAACTGGGAAAGCTACCTAATGCAGGCCGCTTGCCTTTTTGGGTGAAGTCCTTGGGCATAGCTATTAAAGAGCTACCGGGGTTAATAACAAACAGAGTTAGTAACCTTTCCATCCATTTAAACTACAGACTTTACGCTCATGCTGACAGAAGCAGCATTTAAACATCAAAATCTGCCAAGTTCTTCACAGCACAGCTCATCTCATTTGTAAAATAGTAGCTGCTCCGTACTTTCACACAACAAAAGGAAAGCAGCTTCCAACTGTGAAGCCTGGTTTCAGCAGCCATCAGCAGTAACAGCTGGTAAGTCATTACCAGAAGAGAGGAAGACCACCACCTTGCTTCTGTGCAGTTCTTTAGAAAGGGGAAGGGTCAGAGTTCAAATAAACTTGCAACTGCCACTGTGCCTTCATTTCCTAAGACTTGTATCTATGCAGACTATAAGGCCAGAGCTCAGGGTCTCCTCATCCCAGGGATCTAAATAAATTAGATGGAAGTTCTTACCGCCAGGCTTACCTGACTAATCTCCCAGCCAATGTGAGGTCCTTCCCGTTCACCTGTACTGCCAGGCAATTACAGATGCTCAGTAACAGAAGACATGTCTCTTTGAGCATGGATATCCAGTTCTGTCCCTAGTAACAGGCAGAGTGCCAGAATTTAGAGTCAAAAGGAGTCCGTCATCTCATGTCTACAAACATGTTATCCCAAATGTGGGCTACAGGACTTACTTTTTTTGGCAGCAGAATACAAAATTCCTTAGCCTCATTTGTCAGACAGCCCAGGTCTTACTGATACAAGGCTAGAGTTGCAAGGGAATCAAATAACCCCTGCTTCTAATAGTTTCTAGAACTGTCTTTAAATGAACACTTTTGGATGCTGTCAAGCCTCTGAAGAGGACACGAGAGAACCTGACATTCAGAACATCAACCTCCCTGCTCTTACAAGCTTCTTTGGTTAATATGCTTGACAAAGTTATTGAGCACTTCTAACAAGGAAAGCTACTCTTACTTGTACATCTGTGTCTTAACTGAAGAAGCAACCCTAAATATTAGTGGAATAAAGTGACATTTCAAGCAAAGGTAGAGACCTTGGAACCATGTATTCTTATCTTGACACAAGATCCACTTATTGCAAGTCTGAGGTGGTACAGGTTAAAAGACTGAATAAATTTTATGTGTAAGACATTTTATGACATTTAGATAATCAAACCTGCATATGTGAGGCTGCTGCCAAAGCAATTTATGCTGTTGCTCTTTGTAATCAGATATATTAATTCATTCTGCCTCCATCTAAATGAAAAGCTTACAGCTCCAGCAGTGGGGTGAGTACCTGGTTTACAAGGGGGTAAATGCCACTTATGAGTTGCTTTGTAAAGCAGCGGCACATTCAGAGGATACTGGGGCGCAGGGTGCTGGAGTCACATGAGGCAGAGGGCTTTATTGCCAGGTGTTTACTGTCAACAGCTTGGGCTTGCTAAAAAAACCCAAACAAACAAATAAAAAAAACCAAACCACAATCCAACCAACGAACCACCACCTGACAACAAATTGATGCTAACAACCATAACTTAGAAGTACCTGGCTAGCTAGGGGAAAAAAAATAAATTATTTTACAGTCCCGGATCAGTCACATATCTTTTCTCTGCACTGTGTCTCAACAGACCAGAACAGGTAGTTCCCTCAACTGCTTCTAAACACAAGTACAGCGAGGAAGCAAGCCCATTTCTGGCAAAGTGAGTCAATAACGTGTAGCACCTGGCATTCAAGTCAGAACACTGAGGACCGGGGAAAAAATTCTCTTTTGAGCTCCTACTCCCCATTCACACAGATCTCTAATATTTAGCTAATGGGAATTAAACAGGTATCACAAGTTTAATTAGCTTTGTTGTAGCTATGAAAAGAAACCAACTTCACAGTTGCAAGGAGGAAATGCATCTGTGCAGCACAATGGTTTCGGGATTTTCTTACCTGCAAACACCACAGAATACACCATGTTCAGCTCACGCAGAATTTCCAGAGGGAAAGAGGAGTTGCTGGATGTTAGTAGAGCAAGTAACCTCACTGCCCTAGCTAATCTATGGACATCCTCTCCTTTCTAATCCGCAGAAACCTAACCTTAGAACTACTCATTACCAGGGAGAACAAATCCCCTTAACCCTTTCCTTGCATAAAGCACCTACTTTGTCTCTCACTGAGGTAGTTTCTTATTCTTAGCAATCTCCTCAGTCAATAGGGCACTCACCAATTAGGGTCTGCCTTCAGCTACCGTGCCTGCAACTACAGTGAGATTCTGCAACACTGAGCTTCTGTTGCTGGTTACAGGATTTCTGCTGGAGCACAAGAAATATCCGGCTTTTAATTTAAGGAAAAAAAGAGGGGTGAAAAAAGAGAATAAAAAGTAATTACCATGAAGCAGTACGGCTGGAGAAGCCCTGCAAGTTAATTCATTTCTGTGAGCTACAGAAATACCCAAATCAAATCTGCTCTGTACCAATTCCCTAATGTATCACAGCCCACAGAGGCGGTAAAGTGGAATCTGTGTCAGAAGCACATTTAATCTGAGGATTCTCTTCAGCTAATAACGGAGCTATATATCAGAAAGACCAAAAATAACCCAGCCCGGGCTGTCTGCTGACATTAATCTGCAAAGTAAATTCATATGCAATATATCACTACTTTTTCTAAGAGGTTGTGTATGTATGAAGATGCAAAGGCAGATGCACTCGTTGGTTTTTTAGTTCAATTTCACACCATTTGCAATGAATGAAATTAAACACTGAAGTTGCTATGTACTTGTAGATACACCTTCTTGAAAGGCAGGAAGATTATGCAAAAACTTGCCATCTCGAGTTACATTCCCCGTGTAAGGCACAGAATCAATATGAGAGTCAGGTCATATGAAACAAAGCTTTTCACATTTTGAAGCTGAAGGTTAAAAGCCTTCCTTTCTTCTGAAACATCTGAAGACAACAAACACTAACCCTAAACAGTTATAGGGGCAAGAAAAAAAACAAACAACACAACAAATCAAACCTGGTTTTAACGATTACACTCCGACAAGAGGTGAAATGAATCCTGAATTCAGACCTTTGCAGATGAAAAATCCCTGCCATTGATTTACTCAGCTGTTCAGCATAGCTCCTTCTCAAAGAACAGTTCTGCTCCTGCTGCTTTCAGTTAAATATTTTTTGTACAGCGAGTTCTAGTAGATGATTGCATGGAAAGACTGCATCTAGCACAAGAGATTCCTGACTTTCACTTCATTATACTCAACCACCCAGAGTTGTGTATTTTTCTCCGCCTCTCAAATTAACATTTTTTATAGTTTCCCTTTTATTCCTATTATTTCTTCTCAAAGTATGAAGTATAATATAACAAAGATTAAGCTAATAAAAAACCTGTTTGCGGACATGAAGATGCAAATATTATCTCTATATTCTATTATCACTAGAGTCCGTTGCAGGTGTAACAATTCCAACAGTACTTTTAAACATCATCTTGCCAGAATTACTTTTTCCTTCTCTGATTGTCATAAACCCAAAAATAATTTCATTAAGACCAACCATTTTTATTTTTATTATGAAAACTGCTACATCACAAGTCACTGTTCAAAACAGTATTTTGACATACGGTTTCTTTCCATTGAGGTGCCAATACACTAGCCATGACTACAATTTCAAAAATATGATTAGGATTATCTAGGGTAATTTGACATAACTTAAGCCACTGTAACATTCTATAATCTATTCCTCTTTCTTCCTTTTTTGAGTCAGCCATGGTAAAGAACAGCAGCTACAATACCCAAGTTATCCACTAGTGTTATTGATATGAAGTTAACCAGAAATCACAGAACACCACATACACACAAACATTCCCCAGGGAAATTGCTTGTTCTCTATTTGTTCAAAAATGCAGCAAGGTTAGTTAACTTCTATTCGCTCTGACATATAACTTAATGGGCAAAAGTCTCCAACCTAATCCACTGTCAGCTTGCTCCAGAGCAGGTTTCCATTCTCCCCTGGGCTTCCAGAGAAAGCATTTGTCCTCTGCCCTCAGGGAATGAAACTGAACACTGCAGATTTCAAGTATTTCATTCAGTGCCATGATGTGAAGCGGTCAGTGCCTTTTATTCATTTTATAAACAGAAAGAATGGTGAATGCCTGTATATTTTAGTAAACAGGGAAGTCCATAACGGTGTGATTATTTCCACAACAGCGCATCAGTAACTGGTGTTCAGCAATGCTCTTCAACACAGATGCCTCAAAACCTTTACAGCCAAACACACTATAGGTTACCCATTATAAATAGTAACATATTTCTATTTTTCAAATAAACAAACCTAATAGCTTAATTCAGGAAGACTGAGTGGTTCCTTTTTACATGTCCCTGTTGACAAACCAGGAATAATAAAAACAAACCCACTGCTTTAGAAGCCATGCAGTCCAGACTTTCACATGTACTCTATGTAGATGCCATGCCTTTTTGCAGCATTGTTGACTTAAAACAAGTAATCTTTCTGTCAGAATAGGAAATCGTTTCTTCTTGGCAAGAACTTGTCAAACCAAGTCTCTAGCTTCACGAGCACTTCATAGATAGCCTCTGGCTGCAGTTTTCCAACCTTAAGACTAAAAGTTCAGAGGAAATAATTGAGTATTTTCATCTGTAACTGCAGAACTGTAACAGAGTGTTTTGTAAGTGCCATTTCAGGGAAGAAAGCTGGTATTACTGAAGTTCCATTGAGTAGATTATCCCACCGAGCCAGGTCGTAAATGATGGCCTAGGTAAGCTTTTCATGTTGAATCTGGTAGTAACAAGCCTGAATTAAAAGAGAGTTCAGTTTAGCATACATACTTGATCAGCTTGCTCAGAACTGGTATCACACACAAAACAGTTTCTTTTTATTTTATTTTTTTTTTCTATTCAAGAAAACAGAGGACTAGGCTTTCTACAAGCAGGGATAATATAGTGACAACACATAAGAATCTTCTGATACATAAACTGGCAAAAAGAACAACAGGTTTTAAGTTACAAAATATGTCCAACTCCTAATGAAGTGAGATAGCATCATTTGGGACTCTGAATACCTTTCACAGCAACCAGTGTAGCCAAGATGAAATACATTTTTGGTTTTTTTTCTCTCACAAGTCTTTCTTTGCCCTTTGATACAAGGACCCAAAAAAGAAATGTTTTCTTAAAGGGCAAGGATGCAAGGATTAAGTGTTTCAAAAGCACTCAGACTGAAAAGCAAAGGTTTCTATCAGCTAGATAAATACCCTGGACCTGCTGCTGAGAGCTGTTCACTCCTTTAATGCTGGTTACAAGTACGTTGGATCAGCCATGAGCAGAAGTTTTATATAAAAGTCTCAGACAACACTTGCACTCATGGAAAATAAGATTCTGTTTCTACTATGTAGATTTAAATTTTTTTTTTATAAGTTTTAACCAACTCAAACCTTCCCTTTTTGGAGCATTATAAAAGTAATAGGTATGAAGAAATCTCTGCACCCAGCTGTTTCCAGTTTGCCCTTAGAAATTGCCCACAGAAATTACAATCGTGTTCACCCAGCAGCTCAGCCTAATATTTTTAAGTTTCAGATTAACAGCCTCCCTCCAAAACAACCCTACAGAAAAGCTCCACACAGCTGAACTGTCAGAAGACCCACTTGTTTGAACAATTTTGAGGTAACAAACCAAACTATTTCCACTATGGAGGTCCTAGTGTATAACACAATATTTGTCCAAACAGATTCTTTTTTTCCTATACTTAAATCATAGAATTATCACAGTTGGAAAAGACCTCTAAGATCACCACATCCAACCATCAACCCAAAACACCACCACTCTTCCCCCTCACCCCGCCCGCAAAAAACCCCAAACAAAAGCACCCACAAGACAAACAAAAACAACCCACCTCACCATCCCACTAGAACGTGTCCTGAACTGCCTCATCTACATGGTTTTTTTGAATGCCTCCAGGGATGGTGACTCCACCACCTCCTTGGGCAGCCTGTTGCAGCACCTGACTACTCTTTCAATAAAGAAATTCTTCCTAATATCTAATCTAAATCTCCCCTGGTTCAACTTCAGATCATCTCCTCTAGTCCTGTCATTATACAATCAAAGAAGTTACAATCCAAAGTTCATACAATTGTCCTAAGCTGATCATCTTTGCTCAAAGCTGACAGATTTCCAAAGAAAGCTTTTAATAACCCTGAATAATTTTCATACCTTCAAGGTAGTGAACATGATGCCTTGCTCCCCATGCTGCAGATAAGGATCCATAAGGTCTTCGATTAAGTGCACCTCGGAGCCCAAATTCCTTATCCTACCACGTGGGGGAGAGGGAAAGAACAAATGAACAAAAGATACCATTATAATGTTTGTACTTTTTGTACCTGGCGTTGTGCAAAAAAGCGTGCTCTTCCCTAACCTTGTTCTGAAGCCACAGCAATTTCACAGTTAACTGCTCCATTTGTTTCAGGCCAAAGTAAGCAGCCAAAATGGAAAATTTACTAAGATACAAAAAGCTAGCAATTAGTCCTACAATGAGAAGCAGGAGCGTTTAATACAGGTAAAAGTACTCCTACTGCCTATGCTCACCTTATGACTGATGCCGCTCTTAGTGCCTACCTGGCTCGTAGCACCACATAGAGAAAAACAGGAAATAAGTCATCCATGGACCACAGAAAATCTTCCTGAAGAGTCTCCAGCACATTCTGAGAGATCTCTTCAAAAGTCTGCTGGATCACTTTCAACTTGTCAGCTGGGGTAAACGTGGTACTATATGGAGAGCAAAAGCAAAGCAGGATGACAGTAAGAAGTTACATACTCACCTGTAAATTCAGCAGATGATTTTCCAGCTAGCACACCCCGTGCCCGAGAAGCTAAGGCACATCATTCACACCACACTGGCCGTGGCTGCCAAGGCTGTGTACTGCCTCAAGCGATAATCACGGCAAGTGAGACTGTCTGCACAGTTTTAAGATGTCTTAACATAGCGATAAAGGGGGAAGATTCCTTTCTAGAACCTTTTAATTTCTACTTAAAATTCTTTCAGCAGAATTCCTTCTGTAGCTAACGGACACAGAAAACCTCCCCATGCACAGGTCATTTTGTCTTAACCATTTAGAAATTGACATATATATTTGATTAGACATTCTCAGGTATTTGATTCTAAATTGTATCCTATGGGCACATCTCTCGGTCACATTTATGAGGCTGTACTTCATTCCCCGTTGGAAGAATTTTTAGTAGCTAACATTTTTAGTAGGAACTCTGAAACTTCTTGGTGACCTCTCTTACAAATACGAACAAAGAAAAGGTGACAGGTAAAGGATCACAATCAAGTAAATGAGATACTACCTTAGCAGGAACAGTAAAACACTGAGACAAATTTCTGAGTTACCTGATTTGCTGTAAACATTCAACTGCAGAGGCAAAGCAGGCATCTTTTGTATTTGATGATACCTGTGTAATCAGGAGATTTATTTTGGGGATTTCACCATCCCACCAGTCAGCAGAAAAAGCAGAGTATCATGCAACACTGGCATAAAATAATTTCGCCCCCCGCCCTGCCACCAGTTTTCCAGTGCAAAGAAGGGGGAAATGTGCCTGGATGCTAAAGTCATCCAGGACATCTGCCTACGTATAATGTGTATTAGCTTCATTTAAAATTCAGAAATGCCTGTGCTGAACTCTTTGATATGTTATAAGAATCAAGGCTTTGGATATCTTCCAGCTCAAGTAAGACTGAGAATCATTAAATCTTAATGTTTAACAATCAAGAGGGGCTCCTAAAACTGGAACGGTTGAAACCAAGAAGTCATAGCAGACAATAATCAGAGACTTGGGTTTGGAGCAAACAGAGAAGAACAAATACAAACGTTAGCTCTTAATTTGCAACTAAGCCTAAGTCTTTCTGAATGGATCAGGCAGAGCATGGTTGGATGAAAAAAGACCTAGAGAAATTCACAGAAATAAGGAAACTGGACAGAGGAGAGAAGCAGATAAACGTAATGTCCTGGCTAAAAACATCCTGTTTACCTGAAGGAATGACCCAGCAAGTAAGGTGAATGGCTGCAGAGCGCGCCATATACTACATAATTCAGAGAAGAGGTGAGCCACGTAGTACTTCACAGCGGAAGGGATGCACTTTAGTACTACACTATTACCATCTAAGACCAGTGTTCAGCCACTTTCAGCAAGATAATGGTTAAGAATAAAAGCTATATAATTCCTCTCCTAATGCAATGGTATAACTCAATCAAGCAGCTTGAAAATGTCCTTGCTAGACTTCTATTCTTACACTTTCGTACTTGGAGACCATGTAAATGTCTTCCTGAATTAGAATTCATCACAGAGTAAGATAGTGACAAAGCTGGACTGCCAGCTATTAAAAGCTGTACTAGTGACATCTTAACACGAAGCAGACACATTTTAAGGAAACAAGATAGCACAGCGTTTCTTAAGCAAAAAGCCTGGTCAAAAATTGACCGCTTCTTCATGATCTCAGCTTCTTGACAGAAGCACTAGGCAAAGCATCTGGTAAGTCAAGGCCCAATGAACATACCTTTCTACTCTCTCCAAGGACGGATACAGTTCCTGGCCAAAATTTTCTGCAAATAAAAAAAAAAACAAAACCAACAGGTTCATAGTCTTCAGGCATTTTTCACCTTAGGAAGTCATTCATGTTCCTCTACGAGATACCACAGCTCTTTCTACAGGATCAGCTACATCTAGCAGAAATAGCTGAAAAAATAGCCCAATGTGAAGTGCCTCGCTCTGGTTCTGTAGGAATGCCAATCTTCTTTCCCTCTCGTTCTTTCCCCCTTCACTCCGTTTCTGGAAGAGGGAAGTTTTGATTCACACTCTCAACCAACTAAATAGCTTGAAGATATGTTTAGATGCATTAACAAAAGAAAACACTTTAGACAATAGTGGTTTGTTTTTTTCTTTCTGTAATTACATGCCATAATCTCCTTCTAAGTTCTGTTTGACTGTTGAATCATACTCACGCTTGCACTCCAAGAAAACTTAGAAGAGCCATATCAGTTTGTTTGTTTAGACGTAAAACACATTCCCAGTAAATATCTTCCTCACGTTCATTGTCTAAGGCATACAACATAAACAGAGGAGGGTAGAGTCGTGGCAGTAATACTGGGAGCAGCAAGCCAAAACTGGTTACCACATAACTATAAAAAACAAAACAAACGAAACAGAGGGGGATGGTTTGAGGAGGAAGACATTTTAAAAATCTAAGTATCTATAAAAGTTCAATGAAAAAAGTCACCGGAACAAATTTTTCATTTAGTACAAGCCTATTCTATGAGGAATAAAAGTGATAAAATAAATACAAATCTATCAAATAGTATCTATGCTAAGAAATACTTAGGAGTAATTTTCCTTTACATTTCACCTACAGTTGAGTTTGGGGTGGAGGGAGTGGTTATGGTGTAGGCTTTTTTGCGGTTTATGTGTTTTAAACAGAACACTGGCTTTCTTGCTTGTATAACATAAAAGCTGAATACTGTACTACACTATAGTTAAGTTTTACCTCTATCTTCATGCTAATCATTTAGTCTCCATTGTGAGCCACTCTGCTGACAGCCGAGCTTTACCTCCAAAGCACAAGCCAGAAAATAGGCCAAAACCCACCAAGTTACCTGACCCAGCTCCAAACACCTGGACTCCAGGCCTCAAAGTCAGCAGCTGCTGGGCATCAAGCTGCAATTCTCATCGTGAAAGCAGAACTCAAGTGCCTCAAGTGCCTCCTAATACCAGCTGCACAAGTCACTGGAGTCTCTCTCTACTGATCCCTCTTCCTTGTTTTGACCACACCTCAGGCTGCTATGGACAGGATGAGGCTGAGCTCCAAGTGACCAGCTATTTGTGAGGCAGTGTGTGCGCACTGGACCTGCATCATCCTGAGCCCACGTATCTCAAATAGGTTTCTGAAGTCCAGGCCCAAACCTGAACTTGTTTACCCACAGCAGAACCAAAGGAGGGAAAAAAAAAAAAATATCTGCTTCTATCTGTAAATGAAACATATGCTTATCTTTCTTCCCCCACCCAAGAAAAAATTGCGAACAGAAATAAAATTAAGCCTTCGTTATTTGTGTGATTTTCTGGTTTGTTTTTTTTTCCTTTTTTTTTTCTTTTCTCTTTACGTACCCTGGCTCAGGAGATTCTGATCTGGAGTCAGATTTCCCACTGCAAAATGATCGCCTTCCTTTTGTCTCTGTTACCAGAAATGGAATTGTGCTGCCCTCTTCCGGAAGATCAGGAAACAAGAACCTAAATGGCAATACACACACAACATGATTTCATTTCAAGAACTTTCCACAAATCACAGCATTAGAAGGCAAGACTGGAGAGGAAACAACAAGTCAGCTGAAATAATACATGGTAGACTAAGAGAGCACAGCTAACAGATGTACCCTTAGGAAGTCCAACCTTTCCAATGCCAAAGACACCTTTCCTACCTTGACATCACTTCCTTCCAGACAAGGCTTCCAACAGTGAATAATTTTTTGCTTTCAGATTGGCAGGATCCAATTAAAGCTCTAACTGCTCTCAAGAATCTAAGCAAACACTTCATAGGAGCATTGCTCATCTGTGTTGGTAAGAACTTTAATGAAAGAACTTTAATGAAATACTGCAAGCCCCTGTCTTCACTATTCTTCTAGACACTTTGAGCCCTGTCTTTTCAGAGCATGGATATCCAAAGACACTAAACATGAAATCCACGTTCACGATAAGCTTCTTACAGTCACATTATGAAGTACTATGTAGGGTGTAATACATTGTGGCAAAGATTTTATTTTTTCTATTTTGACAGAATATTCCAGACTCCTTAAAAAGGTTAAGGAAATATAAGGAACTCCCAAAACAGAGTAAAGATAATGGCACACTCGGATGGCATAAACACGGGACAGTTCCAGTACACGAGACAACTTTAATGAACTCAGCAGTAGTTTGACTTGAAAACTAAAATCTCATTACCTAACCAGCTGGAAGATGCGTTTGAGGTAGGACTTGATCTCTCTTACAGCCTCCTGCAGGAGTCGTCGATTAGCTCCTACTCCAACATAGGTCATTCTGTACACAGCTACTAGTGTTTCCACCAGCTTGCCCAATGGATGGAGGGGAGTATCACAAGCCTGAGGTGAAAGATATTAATGGGCCAGTCAGATAGGTCAGTGTCAGACACATTAAAGGAAAAAAAGGAAAATGGAATTCAAGAAAGATGGGTCAGAGACCAAACAACAGGCTTTGAAAAAAAAAATTACAAATACATCAAAAAATAAGCTGTATTTAATAAATTGCCATTTGGATTATAAAATTTATGTATTAGCTGAATGCAGCTCAGAGGAGTCAAGACAGCCTAAGAACGTGTGCTACTACTTGGACTAGCAATCTGTCCAGTACTATTAAAATTAGCATGCAATAATTTGCAAGTTAGTTCAAGATGCTCTGCTGGGATCCAACGTATAAGAATTAAACCCGTAACTGAGTAGAAACTGACTTTAGGGCGGTTATCTGTTACATATTACAATGATTTTAGTCTTAGCTGTGAATTTTAATTCAATAAATTAGGAAGTAAGGAGCAAAAAAATTTATGAATACAACATGGATTACAAAGTTAGTGTGACATCATGCCTTACCAACAAGGTATGTGAGCATTTATCAATACCTTTATCAAATATCTTTTTATGTTTTCATATTTTTCCAGGGTGAAGGCACCAATGTGTTGTGGAATAAACTCCAAACTTTCCAGTGTCTGAGTATGTGAGCGGCTCAATAATTCTGGGCTGCAGTTAGAAAAAGAACAAAGACACTGTAAAGATTATTTATGAGATATACAGTAGGAAACCCACACCCTCCCCCCACCCCAAAGCTAACAAATGAACTAATTCTAAGCATCAGTATGTCCTCTAAAGTGTTTATAGTGCAGAGTATTAAGAATCCTGATTTTGTTTAGAATTTGTAGATGTTTTAACTGGACTTCTACAGTTAGAGTTTCTAGAGCATGATTCCAGTTTCTTTCTCAATACTTCCTTTGTCTTGCTGGCTACATTCTCTAGGAACCAACCTGTCTTTGTGTTGCCGTCGGTTGGTGGTCAGGGCCACCGCAATGTTGTCCCAAGCCTTCCATCTGTCCCCCTGCCCTGGGCTCTCACAACCAAGCTGGTTCCAGCATTCTTCAAATACTGCCTTCCATTTCTCATCCGGAGGCACGGCCAGGACCCCAAGTTTCCGCCTAAAAAAACCCGACCAGTTAGTCTGTTAAAAATCAAACAGTTGTGAAACAACACACTCAGCTACGAAAAGCACCTACGGCTAATGTCAGTCCTAGACTGTTTTACCAAAAGCTGATATTAGTTACTCTACTGTGGACTTAGATCACAGTGGAGACTGTTATCACTAAGAATAAACCTAGGACCTAATATTCATGTGTTGACTTTCAATGCCTTTTAAAAGAACTTACAAAAAGTTACACTTATCCTTAATTTTTTCCCCTTGTTAACTAACATACATTAATTCATGTAGCACTAACATACATTAATTCATGTAGCACTAACATACATTAATTCATGTAGCAGGTTACAATGTTATAAGATTAGAATGGTTTTAATACCTACATGTAGGAACAACTATGAACCTTATTACAGTAGACAAGTCAGTCTTAATCTTTCCCACAGTCTCTTCCAGGAAGGGGTTTGCTTAAACACAAAGAGGTGCCAGTTTGATTTCCAAGATGACACACTTGACTGGGTTTACCTTCAACACTAATAGTCATTCATAAGGCTCAGGGCACATTCACGTAGCAAAGACATAGTACAAATACGTCCCGAGTATCTCGCTATCCTGGAATGTACAAATAGCATAGCTACCCAGATAAATACCAAGGATGGGGCCCCGGGTTTCTGCCCCTACAGTAGTATCTAGGCACACTGTTGCATGCCATGGTAGGAGTGTGCTGGTAGAGAGTAAACCCAGCTCGGGCATCTTGTCACTGACAGCCAATGCTCAGGGATCCTCTGTAGCCAAAAGAAAACCAAGAACTGCTGTTCTTCCTACACGTATGTAGAGGTATCTGACATAATGAAATTTAGGGCTTTGAAATGCTTTCATAAAGCAAATAAATGCCGTCAGGGTTAAGAGTTATATCTTTATTTAAATCAAGTGGCAGAAATGGTCAGACCTTTCCTTAATATTTTTTCCATCACGTTTGAGATAACAATCAACAATGGTATTTCCTCACGCTTCTAGTTTCACAAAGCAGGAAAAGTAGGCTCTAAGCCTTTACACAAATTATACCAGAAGATTTTCAATTTCAAGAGAGCCTGAAAAGGGTCGACGAAACCCTTATTTCACAAACAATCTTCACAAATACGTACATACATTTATTCATAGACTCCCTACTGAGGTAAAAAGCAGACAGCTGCTCAGGTTGCAAGTGTTCAGTTCAGCAGGGAGGCCTGCTTAACTTTGCGTCCTGTTGTAGGTGTCAGCACTGTCAAAAGGAATTACCAGTGAATGCTTCAGAAAGCACACTGAGAAGCAATCTACGTAAGAGCATTAGAGTGGTGTTTCCCATTTTAATCGGAAATTTGAAAGGATGCTTCAAAGATACTGAATCCTGTAGAACAACTACGGCTATTATAAATCAGCATAGAGTGCTAACTAATAATTGAAATTTCACCAACGACTCTAAATTTACTTACATTTCTTCTACTCAAAGATCTCAGTTATGACTTAAATAAAACGTGTTTGTTGATTGTTTTTTCCCTCAGAGATAATTATGCAAGTTGACGTAATGCATCTGCTATAGATATGGGTATTTATATCCATACTTATATGGATACTTTTCAAAATTACCTTTGCCAAGGTGTTAAAATGCTCTTTTTTTGTGGTTCAGCAGAATTTTCTATTTTTTTTCTTATGCATTGCTTGAAAGACGCATAGTAACTAGCTTAATCTGTCCAAATGTATCCCCAGTGGCATTACTGATGACGTACTAAATGAGTTAGTTTGCCAACAGAACAATTGGCAGAAGGCAGCGAGGTCTGTGATTAACTTAGTCACTCAGATGTAACTTACTCTTTCTCAGTACCTGAAAAAGTCATCAGCAGGTGTGAATTTAGGTTTTAACAGTCAGCTCAGGTATAAATTAAAAAATTCTGAGACTGCTACAGGACGGTAGCAGCATGTCAGCTATACTGTAATTTCGTGTCGTTACTTGCATATTCAAATAGTAATTAAAGCAAGAATAGCTATAAATAAGATTATCTTACTTCCTAAACAGGAGGAAAGAGGAAAAAAAAAAGAGTTTAAAGTCTCACATTTCTTTGGAAAAGATATTTTAAACTGGCCTTTGAAAAAAGACAGTAGTTACGTCCCAAAGCATTACTGAACCACACGAGAAATTTTTTAGTCAACACTCACAATGCTTTAGGTTTGTCCTTATCATTCTCATACAAGCTAGGTTTGAAGTAGGTTCCTGTGATTTTTATCCCAGATCCCCATTCTCCACTGAAGAGACCTTCAATATAATCTCCATTTGGCAAGGTCAGTGTTCCCTTGAGAGAAGATAATAAAGAAATTAACTGAAATCCATTAGGAACCAAACTAGAAGGAAAGACTTGTTTTTAGAGGGTAACAGTTCACAAGAGACCACTGTTAATACCAACCTTTCCACTCAGAGTCCAGTTATCTGAAAATTCCCCCTCATAGACTGTATCATCCTCAGAAAGTAGAATTCCAGTTCCCTATAAAGGGAATCGAAATGAACACAAAGTAGTAATTCTAACAGAAGGCCAGACTGCACAACTAAAGATACACTGAAAAAAAAAAAATTACTAATTCTTAGCAAATAATATTTGTTTTTACAGCAGTTTCTGAAGCAGTCCCAGGTAAAACACAGCAGGGATTATAAAGACAGGCTAAAAAGCCAGGACAACAAAATGTTAGAAGAACAGAAGGTTTACATAGCCTAACATTCACTCAGCTACCCTAGAAAGCTACCACACCTAGAGGAAAAGTGACTACACAGAGCTCCATGGAGCACAGAGCTCCATGTTCAACTCACCATCATTTTGTTGATGCTGAAGGCTCCTTCATAATACAGTCCAAACTGAGTAACCACCACACCATTGCCTTGGCAAAGATCGTCTTGCCACATTCCCATATACTTCTCTCCTCTGAAGAAAAATGAAGTAGGGAGAATATAGTTCAAGTAGTACATTTATATCCTTTCTTTGGCTTTACTGGGATATTTGACCATTATGGAAACCATTAGAAGAGAGTCATACAGCACTTGTTTCAGGTCCATCAATCTAGTGTCACTAGCTTCATGGAAATAAAGACTTTTTGATAGAAATGAACTACAATGAACTTCCTTTCATGACACACGTTACAAAATTGGCCACGTTCAAGCAAACTGTCCCTGATGATCTGAAACCACAGCAAAGCCCCATTGAGCCCAGTTCCAATCCAAAGGAAATTGAGCAGTAGCCACAGCGTATAAGAAACCAGGAAACTTCTTCGCTAACCTGGATCAGCTTTACTTAAGATTTAAGCTGCACAGGAGAGGGGATCGTTGGCTTCATCAGGCATCTACCTATGAATTTAACAGTTATTTGGGAAAGATGCAAGAAGCTTACTTTAGACTTTTTTTTGCCAAAGCTTTTGATTTCTTTACCTAAACTCAGAAGACTGAAATTGAGAGGATAATAAATGAAAGAAACTAACCTGTTCTACTTGGGAATAAGAGGGACACCTACAAAGTCATACATGACATTCTAAAAATATTAGATTGCAAAATTGGTCATGACATTTAAAAAAACCAGACAGACAGACCATTAAAGACTGTCCACAAGTAAACACCAGTCTCTTTCAGATATTGTTTTAAATACTTTTTTGTGAGTGTAAGTCCACAGAGGTCAGGCAGGAGTGTTTGAAACTAAGTGCAAGTCCCAAATATTTTGAAAATCTATTTTTCTAGTTGTTCTTAAAAAGAACATGTTTTTACCATACAAATAATAAATAAAAAATTAACTTGTCAAGAACTTTGTTTGCTTTTAGAGTGATCGATTCAATAGAACTCTGGTTATTATACAGCATTTCTCTTCTAGAACCCAAGAAGAATTATGATCATATTAAAGAGAGCAAGCCCAGCCACTAATCTAAATTCAGGGATATCTTCAGGCTGATTGGACCCATAAGGCAGCAGGATGCTGGTCTGATTCAACACACCAGCTGCAGAGGGCTCTGCTGAGTGAAGGCTTCCTAAAGAGACGGCTGCAGCACACTCAGTTACCAGTATGGAAACCTAACAGAGTCCAGTCCCACTTTCTCAAAGGACCAGTTTGCAGTAACGACAGCAAGTGATAAAGAGAGTCTGCAGCTATTGCTTATTTGTCTGGGCTGAAGAGTAAGTAGTGAAAAAAATAAGTCCTTAGGCCACAAACATAGGCACATATCCTTCCTCGAGTCCAGAAAGAAAAATTTTTGTGAGAACAGCTCGCTAAATTTAAGTAACTCTGGTATAGAAAGCAAATGCCACACGGCTTCTCACCAGGAACTGCCACTGCATTTAGAAATTCTAGAGGTGAGAGAATCTGTGAGGTACGTTGCCAACTCTTTAGTTTGTCCTAAGTAAATAAATGTCTAAGAGTATGGGGAGACCCCCTGATGCTAAAGCATAAGAACCACCACCACTAAGCAAGATTAGATGAAAAAACCTGACATCAGGAAATACCTAGAGATGCTACAATAGATCAGTTTCAGAAAAACATCCACGTACACACTCCCATACTCCCTCCTCCGCCCCAACCTTTTACTGTTCTGCTTTTTAAATGAGCTTTCAGTAGAGTTAAACCAAAGTCAGTTTTCCTGGGCTCTCACCAAAAGCTCTCCTGGAAAAAACAGCATTAAATTGGTGACTGGAAAAACAAACTATACTGATCTGTGTTCAGACAGCACTCATTCAGTGCACGGATTTAGTACAGTTGTTTCCGAGACCATCATTTCACTAATCTGCCCTGAGAGAAAGAATCTTCCCTCTGCTGCACTGACAGAATAAGGCAATGGAAAACCTGAGCACGAGTGGAAATTTAGCTAGTCCTGTATATCCAGCCACTGAACAACCCAGTGGTGCAGGCCTAAAATGAAAGGATACTCCTCACGTGACGTTTCTAAAACCTTCAGCATTTACACAACAAAACACCTACCTCACGGGCTAGTTTTCAGGCAGTATGATAGGAAAGCAAGGCAGAAAAAAAGATAGCAAACATCCCCCTCCCCCCCATTTACTCCAGAAGCAGCACCAAAAATCAGTGTCTAGACCACATTCTTTAGACCATCAACCCAGAAAGCCTAGTATAAAAAAGAACAGACGTGCACTATGGCTGCTATTAACAGATCAAATCCCTTCCTACTCTTTTTGCAGTTGTATGTCCTACCAGCGCTTCAAGGAGTTGTGGAACAGAAGCATTACCTTGTGATATCATCAAAAACTCCATATCCACTCTTCTTATCCATTGTCCACTGTCCAATGAACATACTGGGAGAGGAAGAGGTGAGCTTCCCACTGCGTAGCAGACCATGTCCGTGACGCATGTTATCCTGAAAACAGCCTTCATACACCTCACCAGTAGCATAGCTACAAAGAAGAAGGAGAGTAAGTAACATTCCTATAACCTACATTTCTGCCGGGTTTTTTTTTGTTATTTTGTTTGGGTTTTTTTTGGTTGGTTGGTTTTTTTTTTATTATTTCAGGTTGGTTGGGTTGGGTTTTTTGGGGCAGTTTGTTGTTTGCTTTTTTTCCTCTGAACAGACCAACTCTTTCTTCTTCCTTCTAGAAATTACATTACAGCCACACCAAGCAGGAACTATAGTTTAAGTGTATTTGGGACAAAAGTGAGCCTTTGGTACAAATGTTTTGATGCTCTCTTGTTTTAAATCCACTCTCTCCCCAACAAGGAATGTTATATTAGAGGTTTTATTTATCTCTCCGAAGAAAGAATCCTCTATTACTGAAAGGTGGTAGTAACATTAGACTGGACATTAACTCAGTCTTGTGCAAGCATGTATTGCAAGCAACTGACCAAAAGCAAAGCAGAAAACAGCCAAGCTGACTACCACCACAAGCCTGTAATCTGACAGGGAAGCTACACCCAGAGCCTGGGTAAGCGCTGTGCCAGAGCCTCAGCCCTGCTCTCCCTTCTGCAATGACAGCAACACAAAGGTCTTACACCTTACCTGTAGACTCCATGCCCACACATTTTGCCTTCCTTCCAGTACCCCACGTAATGGTCATCCTTATGCAAGGCTTTGTTTGGCACTCTGTATTCCCCGTACCTGTTCATGCACATAAATACAACACCAGCAGCTATGATGCTTAACACATTTCAACAGATACCTATCACACACCTATTCTAAAATCAGAATGCTCTAGTTACTTTTTAGCGTGCCTCTTCAACTACACCAGTTACAGATTATTTTTTTAAAGAGAAAGCAGGAACTCCAACATCACTGGGTCAGTTTAGTCCATACTGCTTTTCTCCTGTTTGACTGCAGCATGTTTTAAGCATTTGCCCCTCTACTACACTACAGCATTCTCCTCAGCTTTCTAAAGGCCACAGTTCTTCTCACATCCTAATACTGCTTCTACTTTTGTTATCTCTTCAGGTCTTGATAATTTGAACACACCTTTATTCCAGGGAAAGATGAGAACATATATTGCTACAGAGAACATTTTAAAAAAAATAAATAAGTCTTGGCTTCCAATTATGCTCAAACAGTGGCACAGAAGTGTTCGCAATTTTTGTATGCCTGAAAATAATGACACACACAATTTTATTGATTTTAATCTTCTGAAGAGATTACAATCCAGTTATGAAGGTTCTCCAGAGAATATGTCTGCCCCAACAAGACATGACTAGTGTTAGACGTTGAGGCTATAGCATGCGTGCTGAAATACAAATGTACACATTTGATAGTCCTAGTAGTTGCAGCCTAATAATACCAATTCATTTATTTCTGGTGGGGATTTGCTTGCAGTATTTCCATCCCCAACAACCCTAAAATCACCAGTTAGTTACACTTACAGTTACAAGTGACCAAAGTTCTAACCTGCTTTTATTGTTCAGTATTATACCTATACCTGAGGTGCATTTTAAAAAAGCTGTCTGTGGCCAGACCACACTCCCATTGCCCCTCCCAACTTAATACTCTGAAAATACATCTGGAAGCCAATAGAACTCCTCATATATATTTTTAATTTATTTTTAGCCCAGTACAGACATGTCCGCTCACAAGATTCATATAAAAATGCCTTTGGAAAGAAGTTACCCTCTTAGCCTCAACAGTGCCCTAAGCAGATTCTTAGCAATGAAATCCATAGATTAATTCAGAGCTATTAATTCAGAGCTGCATAATAAATCATTAAGTTACTTTGAAGTGGTCTTACTTGTTTCATTTGATAACTTGATTACGTCTACAATTTCCATTCATCCTATTTTCAAACTCCTCTGGACTACTTCTCTTAATCACGAGGATCGCATACTCTGATTACTTTTGTTTTCATCACCCAAACCCTCAAGTCTCGATTCAAGATTTTGTTGTCTCCTTCCTGATTATTAAACTATTGCTCTACCAGAAATAGAGCAAGGCAAACATTCCAGAAGAGGCATCTCTACGTTGAATGAAAGGCATTGTGTTTTCTAGGATAAAGAAAGCAATACCAAAACTTTTGAAAGGACATTACAACACAAAAAGTTAATGGTCACCTACATGGCAGAAGGCTGACTGCACACTTTTCAATTGGCTTCTGCCGCTTAAGAGTTTAGACCCACCCATCCTTTCTCCTTGGCTGTGTTACTATTTCTTTCCTCCATCCTACAGCTGATTACCCTAATTAGTTTCAATTTTTATGAAAGAGTAAGTTTTTAAATCATGCAGTTGCAGACCATGTTGTGAAGACAACTAGTGTATCCCTCTGGATAAAGGATTACCTGTGCATCAATCTACGGATATATCTTGTTAACACACAGAACCCTGACTCACTAAGATTCACTGCAAAACTCTTAATTAAAAGAGTTTTTTAATTATCTTCTACAACAAAATGTATTTCTCACCCTCTGGCTCCACAAGTAGTAAGAAGATCTTACCCATCCTCCAGCCCAGTCCGGAAAGTCCCAGAGTACATTCTTCCATCTGCCCACTTCAGGATCCCTCTGGAAAAAATTCAAAACCAGACACATGTGTAACAACCGGTTCACTTTGCACTTTCCAAATAAATTGTGTGACCAAACCCAGTTATTGGTACAGCAACCACCTCATTTTGTTTTCAACTGCTACGTTCAAATGCTTTTACCTGCCATGAGGTTTTCCCGAAAGCCATCTCCCATCATAAACAGCATCCTTAAATCGAGGGTCCTTATAGAAGGTGTATTTGGCACTGCGAGAAATAGGAGGTTCCTGCCTTGGCACATTCCCACCAGCTCCATATAAAATTAAGTCAGAAGTCCCTTTAAGGGCCTGATCCACTGCTTGGCTTATTGCCCTCAGCCACTTGGTCTGCAACAGAAAGCGTTTCATCACAGAATTTAGATACCATCTGCCTCTGCATTCAATCTCACCTTCACAGCAACTACAATTATCTCCTTCGCACTCCCCAGCACAGTGTTGTGAACTGGAGCACTGCCACAGCCAAGCACAGTGTACAGTCAATCCGCATATCATAGGTTACAGGAAGACTTTGTTCATGGCGAGGATTTAGGCAAATGCTCTTCCCTATTTGGTTTCACAGTAAGAGGGAAAAACTCACTCATATCACTGAAGCCATGCAAAATTTGTGGACCAGCCTACCTTTTCCTGTGGTGTTGAAGAAACAAGAACAAGCTGTTCTTCTGGTGTTGTAATCTTTAATCCATTCCTACATGGTGGGTGGAGGGGCAGGGGGAGAAGGGAACATTTTAATCTAATGAAATTTTATCCTGAAAAAGGCAAGGTTTCTTAGAGCATGAATATTGTATCTTCCCATCCCAGCCAGCATTCACTTTAATATTGTCTGCAGTAAACCCAAGTAACAGGAAAGACTAATTGCTTCCCTCGACTGCCTTATTCTTTCTGATGTTTACACAAATATTTTTAAGACAGAAATACATTCAGTTTTCTGAAACAAGAAAAAATGGGTAGACACAATTACATCCAGCCTATTCTGCTCCTAGTTTACAATAATGGGTGGCATAATGGTCATCAGCCCTCCCCAAGGTATCTAACTATTTCAGCATCACAAGCAAGAATACTCACACATTACCAGCTTCTTCTGAGAGAGCTTCTACCCACAGTGTGGACAAGGGAAAAATATGGTGTGTTGAGAACTGTACGCAAGGAGAAGAAAGGAAGCTTCAATAGGTCCTGATCCATTACTCATGCCCTATGCTTTTTCAAAAAGCTTTTTTTTTCCGCCCTCCTTTTTCTTTCTTTGAGGACTGGGGAAAACTGAGCATTACAGACTCTCAAGTGCTCTGAGAAACAGCCTACAAGACACCATGCCAGCCACAGAGCAAAAGCAATCAAACATTATTTAAGAGGCACAAAACTTCAAATTTATTTATAAACATGAAAATAATAATAAAAAATGTCTTTTAAGTGTTCAAACAACATTACAGTGAACGGTGCAAAAACTTATCTTCACTATATGAAAAGTGTTCCTGGGTACAAGCTGGCTTACCTGAGCATGTACCAGAGCATCGTTAAAGAGGATGAACCAGTTTACAGAGAATCTTCCAGCATGCTGTAGGGACAACCCTCGATTGCTGCTTTCACAGATTAAGCGACGCTCTGGCTTCCGCAAGGAATCCTACAGATAGGGTTAAAACCAAAATTACAGAAGTTCACTTCTCACTCATTGTGACTTAAGGTCAGTGCAATTTGTCTTTTATAGTAAAGGCCCAACCTTTCTAAAGCTAGAGTACTACAACACCACAAATTAGAAAAGTGAGACATGTAACTGGGACAGTAGCATCACTAATAGACATGGGTACAACACTAAAAAGCAAGAGATTCAAGTTGTCACTATACCGTCATTTTCCCAGGAAAGGTCTTCCAGAAGCTAAGTGTGTATTCTGCTTCTTTCCTTTTCCTGCTAAGATGGACAGCAAGGCTCTCATAACAAGAACTAGAATCCTGTAGCTTCTGGTATTCTGGAGATGCCTGTGGAACCCAAGGTAAGACAGACCTGAGAGTGTTTCTGAGCACCTGTACCAACACCACTAACCCAACTGCAATGCGACTGCCCGTTTTATTCAATTAGCACCAAACGCAGGGCAGTTGGCCTGGTTAGTAAACTAATAGTGGAGGCTAAGTTATTTTCTTGGTCACATGTTCTGTTAGTGTGCTGGGAGTTTTTACAGTCACAAAAGTTCCATGAACGTTAAGAGAAGAACAATTAATATACAATTACATAATCTACTTTCTTGCAGCTTAATAGGCTGTAGCAGAAGTAGTGCCAATAATTGCAGGAGTAATACTCTAAATGACTATATTGGGATAAACATACAAGTAGTTATTGTTCCTGTTTTGTCATATTTTATTTCAAAAGAATGCAATTATATACATCTAAATGGGTGCTAAAAGACTACCTAATATATAAGGAGTATTTTTATTATAGTACTATAGCCAAGAATAGCTACAGTAATGATGCCAGATGGAACTGAAAAGCAACAGGCAAACACCAAAATAATACATCTGCAGATACACGCTGAGGCACACAAACCAGTTCTGGCAGGGTAGCAAGTTTCTACCTGTCATGTGATTGGTGCAGGTGTGGTGTAAGATTGTGTCAATAAACGTGCACGATCTGCCCTGCAGCAAACGCAAGCCCGAGGTAGCTTCTCTGAAGACTAAGCTGTTTCTAATTACCTGACATTTGCTTCACACAGTTACTTCCGTGCCACAAGTTTCATGTGTATATTTACTGAGATACAGAAAACAAAGCCAGCTTACCACTTCAAAACATGTGGCAAGCTTTAGCAAAGTTCTAGCATAATCATGTAGTCGTCCAAACGGCATGAAAAAGAGAGCATTCAAAATTTCCATTAGCTGGAGGTTTTCCTCACTCTTCTCGGACAGTTTCTGTAACAGCTCCTGGTTTTTACTCAAGAAGTCTCTAAATGATGGGACCATTGAGGAACAGAGGGAGGAGAGAAGATAAAAAAGGACAGCAAGACATCAGTGAAGTTTTATAAAAATGAGCTCAGAATGCCCCTTTTTGGATCATCAGAAATCAATAACATTATAAAGGCAAATGTATGCTGCTTATTAATCTATTCTCGCTTTAGTTTAAGAAAGTACAGCAACACAGACATGTAGGTCTAACAACTACAACACAGGACTTTTTTTACTTCTACTCTGACATGCTGTCAATAAACTGGTTGAAGAAAGTTGACTAAGTTGCCCCACTTGAAGAGTAACTAATTGCCTTTTTCCCCTTTAACATTCGATGAGTAAAAGAGCTAAGAGGTGGAATGACTTCCCCATTATTGTTAGAGGACTAAGTTTCTGACACTGTTGGTTCATACAAGAAGGCCTGAAAGATTCTTAATTTTGCTCCAGTACACTTCCCTAAATATAACCAAGTAACTGCTTCCCCACCCCTGCTGTTCAAGGCAACTGAGCAGTTTTTCCCCTAACTAGAAAAATTACATCCTACCTCAAAGAAAGGCAGGAAATCTGTTCAATCCTCAGTCTGATTTCCAACAGGGAGAACTAATCTAGTTCAGAGAAGAAGAGGGAAATGATTCTGAAGACAATACATTAGCAGACAAAACCAGGATTTCTTCATTAAAATGAAACCAAACCTACTTTTCCCTCTCCTTCACCCTATCCATGTGCACACATGTGCTGGCACATATGACACACCTGCGTTGTCGCATCCAGCTGGGAAGCATTTAAACCACAACCTGCAAGAATCAGGTGAGTCTGCGAAAGCAGACCCCAGGGACAGCGAAACAGATCAGCGAATTGCACAGCAGGGTCCCTAAGAATTCTGGGTATGATTAGTAAGATGCCATTTCACACGTCAAAATAATGTACTTCGTCTAGGTCTGCTGACGGTATTTATAAACACTCTTGTTCAATGAGCCTTTAAGGAATAAGGACTTCTTTAAAGAGAAGACCGTATTTCTTAATTTTAAATTCAACCACTTGGAAGGCTTGCATTTTTAAAGTGCTCTGAGATCCTCATATGGAAGTCTCTGTAGAAGAGTGTAAAATAACAACAGATTCGTAACACTGAGTATAGCTCATCTACTCTTCCTGAGAACATGCTTAAAAACCTGCCAGCAGTGGAGACTTCTACTGAAGCGAGTGCTTCTTAAAAGCTGGGACTACTTCTAACGCATTCATATCATGGAACATCCATAAAATGACAGGCTGACATCATTAACCACTGACTTCAGATAGTATCCTTGGGGAGGGGGATGGGGGGAAATTCATACAAAACTTCTAAAATACCTCAGTCTGAAGGTTCGAACCTGAAAAAGTATTATTCACCTAATGAAACCCTGGTTGCTGCAGAAGAAGCTGTGATACCTGACAGTGGAAACTGGTGTTATGAATTCAGTACAAGTAATTTCAGCATCCAGAACTTTTCAGTACTAAATTATAAATAAGCTAATACTTGAACTAAGATCTCCTGTAAGTCACCTTAAAAATCTTGACCAATGCAAAAAGATTTTCAGTGCCTCTCTGAGGTGAGATATTAATTTTTGCCACAGACTAAATACAAGTAAGAATTCTTTGCAGTAGGCACCCTGGTGTTTCAAAGAACTTCCAACACCATCATTTATGCTACATTCAAAGAGCTCCATAAACAGCTGTAACAGTTACTCCCAGAGCACAGAATCTGTGAAGGAAGGAAAGCTGGCAATGTCTCAGATGAGCTAAACACCCTCAATGCCACAACTTCTTCACAGCACTAGAGTGAAAGAGACGGTGTCATGACTTTATTTCCTAGACAAAAAAAAATGCTGAATGAAGAAAAAATGCTTTATCATCTATAAACTTCAAATATACCCAAATATAAGGTCTTAAGGTACATTTCCTACCTCACAGTTAAGAGCATCTATGCATGAAATGAAGCAGAGCAACCCTGAGAAGTTTTCTTCATCTGATGGAAAAGGAGGAAATGTACTCAAGTAAGCTGAGACCAAGTCTCTGCATGCTCAGTACTCCACAGATATGCACATGATTCTATAAAGTACAGTTCTTTGCTAGTTGATTAGAAACTCCAGAAAACAGTAAAGGTCTGCTTACATTGCTGGCTTTGCAAGGAGCGTAAATCCTCCCATTACGAGAAAATTTGTTACTGAAGTACAATACCTAAAATAGGGAAGAAAAAGAGCTTCTGTTAAAAAATAAGAACATCCCTGGAAATAGCAACTGCTGTAATTTCCAACAGTTTACAAGTGAGATCTGTAACGTCTTTACTATACAAGTAATCTAAGTACTTGAGAAAATATTAAACCATGAAACACTCAGTGTTACTGAAACACTTTGTATTCCCTCCCCACCTGGAGCATAGAAGATGCATGACTATTCCTTATTTCTGCTGCCACTAGCACAATGCAGAGGGCTAACTTTGCAAATCGAACTTTTTTTTTTTTCTTTCTGTTTCCCTCAAGTTTGAGCATGTACAGAACAGGCCATCTGCTTCAACTTGTAGCTGTATTCAGGACGGAAATTTCAAGATGGGAATTTCTCTTTTCCTGCTATTCAGAATTCTACCATTCACTTCTCTCCACCAAAAAAGAAAACCATTTTTAAGAAACCACCTTTCTGCAAGGGAAGAGGTCTCAGCTTAGCCCAAATAACCGATAATACTTTTGTTGCCTAATGGATCCTTGGAAGACGCTCAAGGTACTATGCTGAGCATACACAGGGTCTGATGTCATATAGAGAAAAACATGTAAAGCACTAGAAAGCAAAGGAGGAAAGCAGAAAACAGGCAGTAACAATGAGAACAGAAGTCAAGTGTTTCAGTCTTTGACAGAGCAGAAGAAGAAACTCTTCTAATCTGAGTAATGAGAACCAATCCCATAAATCCAGGTTACAAGAAAAACTGAAGTCAAAGACTAAGTAAGAAAGGGAGAAAATAGGTATTTACAATTATGATAAACAGAGAAGAAAGCTTCTTTCAGGGTGATACGGCTTAACTTTATTACTCACCTAGTAGAAGTAGTAACTGTTGTGCTTGTGTTAGAAAAAAGTGCAACTAACTGCACATTCAAAACGCTACCGGATAACAACTGAAGTTGATCTGGAAATTTTATTCCGTTACTGATTTTCAGACATCTGGTAACCAAGACTACATACAGAGAAGGCATTTTTAGATTCTCCTCTCTGTCAAACCAACATTTTTCACAAAAGCCTGGAGGTATTAAAGTACGATGAGACTTCTGTTTCATTTGGATTAAGTTTTCTGGCAACCACCAAAGTTACTGAGAAAAAAGGCGGCAACCAGCATGACTGCACGGACTTCCTCTCCCAGAAGCATTAAGCTAATAAAAATAATAACCAGGATAATTCAGACTTAATTCTGAGCATTAAAGCAGCTCAGCCGTTTGGGTGAAAGGTATAATGCTAAGCTATTTAGCAGTTATCAGGACAGAAGAATTATTCTTCTGGGAGGCAAATTTTAGTTAATGACTATTGAAAAGGCATTTTGTAATCACAATAAACCCCCAAAGGCAGCTTTACTTAGTAGCCTAGCCATGGTAACTCTATTCCATTATTACAAGATCCACACTATTCAAGTAACAAACATGTCACATTTTACAGGTACATATGCAGCAACCAAAGGGAAGCTTGTATGTAGCACTTCACATCAGAGAGGCTTAAGCTATCCTGTGTGATCCACTGGCATAAACTCTGCAATATACAGCTCACTATAAAATGAGTTAGTTTGTGTAAATCTCTCCACGTATTTTAAATGGCAAGAATACAATGTGCACAACAATTACTTATATAACTTTCTTTATAACCTATTTTCTCCTAACGCAGGGCTTGTTGTGGTCAGTAGATGAAGACTGCAGAGACTCAAGGTGAGAGGGAATTAGATACTTGCTCAGTGTAACTATCCAGAAAGAGACTGGAATGCTTCAGGATGGCCAAGCTCCTGGCTTCTTTTACTCCATGAAGAAAGCTAGTTAAAGAAGCTCCATGTTGACCAATGAGATAGCACAGCTTGCTGAACCTGCTTGCCATCTCCTGCAACAACTGGATTGCATTTGCATTGCCCAAATTATCTGTAAAAGACCAGAAAGCAATTTAGCTTACCTTATGAAAGAGCAGCACCCATTTATAAAGAAAATTAGCACAAGATGCTGTTTAGATGTTTTATTGGCAATTTCACCTCATGGCTACATCATGTGGTATCAGAAATTCAAAAATTTTAGACTAAATACAGCTCAAATAATGAAGTTATTTCAGATGAAGTGTCGGGAGAGCACAAATGCTATCAACATAATGTAGATGTCAAAAAGCAGCTGTGTTTCACCAGTTCATGCCAACACAGGAGAGGAGCGGGACCTTACTTTTATCTTAAAAATGTATAATTACTTCTAAATTTTGCATAAAGAAATTTGTTATGGAACACAGGGAAAATAATATCAAAGAAAGTATTAAAAGAAGTTCTTACCTAAACCTAAAAGAGGTCTAAGAACCTGCGATTTGATCTCACTCAGTCTGCAGTAAAACCTTCTCTCAGTAGAAGCCAACTCATGCAAACTGGCAATATATCCCATTACGTTTTTGTCTACTAAGACCAAACAGTTGTCACCACCAGCTATCACATTGCTTATGTACCCTATCTGGAAAAAAAAAAAGATAAAAAGAAAAAACCGCAGCTTTAATTTTTGGTTTTACACTCCGATTTAAAAACAGGGGGATACAGAATAAAGCGTATCGTTAGGAGCACCAAGTGATAAAAAGTATTATTTACCTACAGTGACAAACAATCCATTCAATACTGGCTTAATACAAGAACGATAAAAGTCAGAAGAAACATTTATAGTCAATGCTCTTCATTTCCCTGGTACTGGCAGAACCCAAAAGACAATGAGTAGATCATCTTTTAATGTGACTCTCATAACCATTCCATGCTTAAGAGATAGTGACCTTAAATTTAGTCACTTTTAGAGCTGTGATATACTTCACGCTCATATCAACTATTAAATTGTTAATATCAACTATTAAGACGTTGATACTATTAAACTGTATCATTACATAGTCATTTCTCCTATTAATCAGGAAGTGAGAATAACAAGGCTTTAATATTACGACTGTGCTCTGAAATATAGTCCTTTCGGGACTTGAAGGATGTCAATTTATTGATAGGACTAATATTGCAGTAGCAATAAACTGGACTAATACTAATAACTACACTAGCACCACAAGTGGTATTAGTAGGCATTGCTTTCCATAGTAGCTGGAAGCAAAATTCTTCTCCAAGGTCAGCACAAGTGCCACTGATGCATTGTGGCTCCTCACTGATTCTGATTCACATGCCATGTCATATAGTAATTTGATGTTTGAGCTCTACTTTTACTTACTTTCTTTTTAATAGAGGATTCCTTTGAAACATTGAGCCAGGCCAGTTCTGATACACAAGACCCTACAAGTTACCATAGGAGAGAAGAAAAGGGAAGGGCCAGCAACAATCTCAGAAAAGCACAGGGGTGTGTGTGGGGTGCACAGATACATGTGTGCGCACACAGAAGCCCAGTGTCTAAAACCCTGTCCATCCTGAAAATCCATCTTCAACTGCTATTCAGCTCAATCTAGGGAAGTAACAATGAGACCCAGAAGAGCTGAGACAAGGAGTTGTTTCTACCCTATCTCATTTCTGTTATCTTAAACTAAGGTTGGTCTGAAGTCACACAAACACCTCGGAGAGGACATGCAGCCAGTGTACACACTCTCCAATTACAGACCAACTTCAAGGCAGATAGGAGATTCAGCTTGATGAAGAAAGTCACGCAGGGGCACTTCTCTCCCCAGAACAAGCAAATGCACATTTTGGTGCCGTTGCTCAGTTCCCTCTTTACACTCGTGAGAAAGGGAGGGAAGGAGATGGTGCAGAACCCAGAAGGATCCTTCTGCCTATTCACAAACAAGACACATAGGAAGCAGAATGGAATCGAGCAGGCAGCGCTCAGTCACTGGAGAAACAACAGGAAAATGAAGAGCAATAGCAGGGAAGAACAAACATACGAAGACTGGTGAAAAGAGAGCATAATGTAAGGGGGCACTTCTGCAGCGCACACATGGAAGGAAAAGGACTGGACACACTAGAAATGCCTCCTTATCCCTCAAACAGAAGGAAAGACCAAGAAACAGACAAGGAAGAGACCACCACCAATGAGGCCTCCTTTCTGCCCTCCGTGAGCTGTGCTCCTGATTTGACTGCTAGGAACCAGTTACCTGACACCCTTAAAGTGAGGTAAACCACCAGCACTATGCTATTTCCAAAACCTATCCGTATGATCTGCACTAGCTTAAAGGAAATACCACTCACCTTACTACAGGATAGTAATAAAACTGGACTCTTAGTACAGGTATTTTCATATAAATTATTTTCTGTTGTCTCCTGGCCACTGTAATATAATCCAGGTTGGAAGTCATCCTCATCTGCTAAGAAGAGGGAATAATCCAGTCCTGCTGCTGTACTCCAAACACCATCACCACACACCTGAAATTCACAAGGAAGGAAGAGATATCAGAAATCAGCACCCAAAGCTGGAAGGAGATTATGTAAATCTTCTAGCCATATATGCACATCATACACATTCCAAGAAAAACTATTGTGGTAATTGGTAAGTTTTCAATTTCAGCATCCCATAACAAATACATTTCTTGCATGTATACTGAAAATTATCTTTGTTTTCAGTCTTCTTTCTAATGGCCAATTTTTTGCCTTTAAATAATACATCAGTCCTATTTTCAAATGGGCATCAGTGAGCTTGATTAAAGTCGGGACACTGTTCTCCCCTGTATATTTATGTGGGAAATCTATAAATTTGGGAGACAGTTAACATTAATTTGCCTAAGGCCTAAGCAGGAAAACTCGGAAGCTAGTTTTCCACTAAGACAAGCACCAGAAAACATGGGAAACTGTCTGGTCTAACCCCCCCCAAAAAATCATTATTTGGCTATTCACTCAACGTGCTTAAAAGTTCAAAAGAAACAGAAAACCCACTGCCAAAACAGCTCTGGAAATACATAAACAAACAACAAATATAGTCATGGTCTAAAGCTAATAAAGCTAGAAGCAACTGTTTAGAATAAATTATTTTAAAGTTTCAGTACTGCAACATTACTATTGGAGAAATCAACTCCAAGGTAGAAGTGAAATTTGATAAGAAAAATCAATCAGTCACTTTTCTCAGTTTTAGAACTTCACTGTGGTCAAAAACCAGTGCAAGTCTCTCTAAAGGATTTCTTGAGCAGATTTTCAAAAGCTCATCTAAGGATCATATTCACAGTGTAAGCCAAAGAAATCAAGGGCTCTGTTACTATACAACACACACATCTATAGAGAAGGTCAATTTTTAGAAATTACTTTGCACTCGCTTGTATAAGAAAAGACCCTAAACTGAAAGAAAAATACGGAGAACAGAAAGTACCTTTGCGATCCGAGGGACTGTTGTTGGGGAGTTCAAGTGACCAAGCTGGCCGGAGATATTACTGCCCCAGGAGTACACCTATCAGGAACATAGCTCATCATCAGAATGAAAGTTTATATACATGGACATGTAGTGAATTACAGTAGCACAATACATCAAGTGTGCAAAGACACACAAGTATATAAGATTCATGTACCAAGAAGCACTCTCCTAATCTCCACTGTCTTCCTATATTCTCAAACTGTCTTCTCACGTTCAGAAATAGAATGCACCAAATCAAGTCATGGAAATTTTTAAACATAATGTTGATGGTACATGCAGAACTTGGGCAGAAATAGAATTAAAATTCCACACTGCTTCCAAGTTGCCTCCCACAAACAGGAACAAAAGTCTAGAAGCAAAAGAAACAAAAACCTAAAAAACACCAAATGTGACAATTACATCATAGATAAGGAATAAATGATAACAATCACCCGCACCTGGGATTTGGCAGTGAGCGCTAAGGAATGATGGCCACCAGCAGAGAGGTGAATCACTTCTTTACCATCTAGGCTTTTCACACACAGTGGCTGAAGCCTGTCAATCCCCAGAACCCATAAAGGGGTGGGGGGCGGATGGAGGTGGGGGAAGAAGAAACAAAAGATTATCAGAAGTATTCTTAACACAAAAATAAATTCCAAGTTTTGTTTTTCCCCCAAAATAAACTAGAGAAAACAAACATACATGGAGCCTTTTGGCAATAAACCAGATCAGTCAAAAAGGTGCTGAAGGACAGAAGTTGATGATAATCTCACCCCAATTTGGACAAAGTCAAAGTATCACCAAAACTTCTGTTGATTACAAGGGGGAAAATCATAATTGATTGCTATTCAGTGACAATGCAGCATAAAACAATTACTTGAAGGAACCTAGGTCACAATACTTAAGAGAACAAGAACACAAGACAAGGCAGTTGATCAAATTTGAGAATCTGAGAAAGCTGAATACTCAAAATTTCCTAGGGCCCTACTGAATAACACACACATTTATCAAAGAAATCTCACCTTGGCAGAACATCGCCATGCCCTAGCTGTCCTTCCTTCCCCTTTCCCCAGCTCCAGACCTCTGTTCTCAGAGAGGGTAAAAGAGCATCAGCCTCACCACTGTAGGTTGGAGTCAGAGCTACAGTCCTCATTTTTGCCCGCCCTACTTTCCGTAAGAGCCTAGGAGAAACTGGAAACAGTCGAAAAGATAGAAAAATTGCTCATCATTTTAGGTAAATATATCACTCAGACTGTGTGTCACACAGTAACAATACCATTTGAGATAACTGATCAAGACTTCTTAAAGAGTTCTTGAGACTGAGAGCAAGGGTTGATACGTAAGAAGGTAAGTTACTGGTACACAGAAGTAATGTATCTGCCAAAAGTAAACACACTCCAGCTGTTTTTACCAGCTATTAAAGGATAAGAAGCATATGAGAACTATGTAGTTATACTGAAGTAAATTAATCAAAACAAACTATACATTAAAAAAATATGTTTTGAAACAAAACATATCCTTTCAGTGGACAAAAGTTTGCAATACTTCCTACATCTCCCCTCAGATCCAAGATCAATATAGAACTAACTCACACACCTGGTCAGAGCAATTAACAACACTAAAATCTAGGAGGGAAGAAGATCATTAACTCTGAAGTTTGGCAGTGGGAACTGGAGTATTTCTAGGTCTCTGGCTGAAAACCAGCTCAGTGCAGTAGGCATTAGAGGCCATGCAGACTTTCATCTGCTCTGCAACCTATATGAGGCAGTTGGATGTCATTTTGTGATAAGGTGCCCAGACAAGGACAATGTGTCTGCTTTATCTTACTCTACCAATACAGAACATTTGTAAACCTTTTGGCTTTGTTAGCATGCAGTATCTCTAGTCTTCACTCCCTCCATTGCTTTCAAGTCCTAAGATATAGTTTGTAATTCAATAACACTTTTGGTAGATGGTTGGATTTATGTTCAAGGAATATATTTTTAGTTACAAACCTCCACATTATTATAATTTTTCCAGCTGGTTTTCCCAACATGCTTTTTTACCTTGTGACAACAAGCCAGGCAGGGAAAGTCTTCGGCTCCCTCCTTCAGATTCTTCCTCTCTAATATCTACTAAACTGGAACTCTTCTTCCCCTGCATGGATTCCAGTTTGACCTGCTCTTCTCGACTGTCTTTCAGAGCTTCAGGCCCTGGGGAACCACCACCAGATCGAGATGCGGGTTCGCTTGAAGATGTGCCATAGAAGTTCATTACTTTCTTCAGAGACAACGCTCCAGCTTCATATGTAGCAGCTACTCTCACACCAACCGCTGACGCACAAGAGGCCACCAAGCTGTTCAAGGCAGATGTGCTGGTACCTGGAGGGCCAGGGATACAAGCACTGAGTTGTTCTTCTTGAGAAGGCTAAAACCAAAGAAAAATTGAAGACTATAATATCAGAGAGCATATAAGGCAGGATGATGATATACACATTCATATTGAACAAGTCATTATAAGGAAGCTTTTCATACTTCAGTGTACAGCTGTTCCTTAGAATCCTATTTTCTATGGTAGGACCAAGCATCATTTCTACTTGGACTGAGCTTTGTCTGTTGCACTTGGAAGAGGCTGTGGGTCTTTTTTTTTTTAAAATACGAAAAAAAAAAAAGCGTATTTGTAAATAAATATAAAAATGGATTTAATTTTAGGCTTACTACAAACTTCTTTTGCCACTAGCTAAAGTGCATCAGTGACATGCTGTATTAAACAGAGGTAAGCTTTCTCTTTGGTAAGTTAAAAGGAAAACAGTGATTCATGGATTCATTTTGCAAAGTCTGTCTTAAGACCAGTCTGGGCTACGTGTCCCCTTACACTACTGTTGTATCCATATAAATCTAGTTTATAATCATTAAGTCACACTAGGGACAAACTGACTGAAGGCAATTAGTACGAGCACACCTATAATAGCAATCAATTTACCTACCAAGTAAGAAATAACGCACAAGGTGATACTTGCCAAATGGTTTGAATGTTAAAAAAAAGATGGCAAAGTCCCATCTTCCCCCCTAAGAGATGGTGGGAAATTATATTATTATTATAGTTTCTATTATTCCACCAGAAGAAAAACAATCTTTGACTTCTCTTTTTTTGTGAAAACTTCAGCTGAAGGATTGGGATTGGTCCTATTTACTTATACTTCATTCTTACTCATAAAAGGCATGTCTAGCAACACAGAAAACTTGATTTGTGTAGGAAAGCAAATATAAAAAAAGGATTTTACTAATGCTGAAACATTACATTAGACCTCATCTCTGCTCTTCACAGGTACAATTGCGTTAAGATTCAGTGAATGATTTCCTGGCTTGTTTACTCTTGAAATTATGTGAGGGAAACGTACTTCTGAAATATTACAGGAACAAGTTGTTGGGAAGGGGAGCAGAAAACTACATGTTTCAGTCATTCGTAATGACAGTAGTTCTCACATGAACCTGAGGGTTCCAAAACTGCTAGAATACATTTGTATTGACAAAAAGCAAAAGGAAGGATAATGGCATTCACACAATGTTTATCTCTCTGAAATAAGTTTCCCTCAGAACAGGAGAATTTAACTTGCTCAGTCACCAAGCTACTGGACAGTTTGTTTTGGTTTCAGTACTATTTTTTTGCAATCAGATATGATGATATCAGTCAACTCTTTATTAGGCACTGTGAAATTTATCTCCTAGAATCATTGTGAATTTTTTTTTTTAATAGTTACAGTAAAAAATTTAAGAAACTGATGTCAACGTAGCACTGAAATGACAAAAGGAATTTCCAGGCATTAACTTCATCATAAAACATTCATCAGGACAGTACTTACATAGGGACTGCCAGACTGCACTGCAAGATTTTGGATTAGTTTTCTGTCTAATAGTTTTTGGGTTGTATCTTCTTCCCCACACTCCAAATAAGATTTTTTTTATTTATTTTTTTTTTTCCAGAAAGGTGGAAAACATAGTATTTTGGCAGGGAGCTGGGAACAGCTCTTAAACCTTCATCTCAAGCATGTTCTGATGCTTATTAAGAAATCATTACTTTACTGTTCTGCTATGGCATCAAAACAGTGTTGTTGAGCCATTTTCCACATCACAAAGTAGTATTCATGTACTTCCCACCCCTGTTTATAAGTTTATGCCACTACTACATGATTAACATTAGAAGCCTTTTGGCCAATGCTTTAACGTTACCTTTACGATATTTTCTTGCAATCTAGAATTTTTAACTGATTGCAAAATCAGACAGATTTGTGAGGGATTTGTTCCACATATGGAAAATAAAGTTCTACCTTAAAGGTAAATGAGACAAGTACCAGCTTACTCCCCCACACAAATGGGAAACCCATGCATCACAGAACAGCCAGAGAACTAGAAATTGGCTTACATGCTTATGGTCCTGTGGACTATGAAGAGGAGAGACTATAGCACTGTTAAGGCTGCTCACATTAAAGGCAACAATTGTACAAGGATGGAGGACATAAAAAAAAAAATCTTCCACTTAAAAGCTGAGACTCAACACAGACAGGAACAATAAACACTTTTAAACTACAAAAATATCATGGCTACGTTAAACTAATGGAATTTTTCATTTGTGAAAAGAGTAACATTGCCACACACCCAAGAGGAGGTATAGCAAATTAAGAGCTAGTTACTAGGTACCGACCTGCTCAGGTTCTGTGCAGAGGTTTTTCTCCAGGCTCTCATTTAATGAGCCTTCTGATAAACCGATCAAGTATTCTTTCGCTTCTTTTTTGTCTGGGAACGGAATATTTCCAGGACTAGAAATTCCACTGTCTTCCTGTCCACTGTTTCTGGGAAGCACATTTGCTCCATCAGATTGTAAAGGAACAAGCGTATGTTCTTCCACAAGTGGTTTCTGACAGTCTTCACTTTGGCTACTTGTCGCATTTTTTCTTTCTAGTGTCTCCAATGAGGGACAGAAGACATGGTTTTCTGGTTGGTTATCAGACAGTGCTACGCCCAGCGGGCAACAGTGACTATCTGAAATTATTACATGATCTTCTTTGTCCGTCATGGTAATGAGGAGTTGACTGCAATGATTGCACCTCTCTGGGATAGGCTTCATTTCCTGCACAGGGAGACATTGTACCAGAGCCAGGCTGTGGTAGGCTCCACAAGCAATCTGGAGCACAACACGTCCTGCCAGGTGTTCTACCTTCTGCGGCTTTGTCACTGGAAAAGTTGTTGTTATGAGACCGAGCTGGCAGCCACTCCCCCAGGCCCATATCTCTCTGCTTAGTGACAGTGCCAGTGTGTGTTCCTCTCCACATGCTAGCTGCAAAATCCTTACTGATAGTAGAGGACTGGTTTCAGAATCAGAAATACTGATGGGTTGTGGCTCTGGCACGCACGGCTGATTAGCAACTGCACACTGTCCAGCAGAATTGTTCCCCCACATGTACACCACACCACTTTCTGTCACGGCTCCATTATGGAAACCACCAGCTGCCACTGTAATGACATGATGCCCAAGCAAAGTATTTTCTAAGATAGGACTATAAGCACACAACTCCTCCGAGCCTGATCTCCAGGGCAGTTTGCCAAAACTGTAGACTTCACCACCTGGAAGAAAACAAACAAGCAAACAAAAGCATGAGTTTAATGAAAAATGCAAAAGTATGAAGAGAGATTCAGATAAACAGCATTTTTTAGCTTACTCCAGGCTCAACGAAACTACAGCTACTGATATACAAAGACTGATGGCTGCTCTCTGCTATTGCTGAGGTTTAGTTTTATACCCCATGTTCACACTACCCTGTGCATGCATGAGCCGCTCAACTATGTAATGCTTTTCTGCTACAAATTCTACTATACCTAAGTTAAGTGTATTTATCGGTTCTTTCTATTTTAAAAATATACACCATACTAAAGGACACACAACCATGACTGAAGAGCATGACAAAGTACAGAGCTCATCTTTTCATAAAGAGATTTATCATCTCCAAATTGTACTGGTTTGCCACGCTACAGCAAAATGGGATCGCCCTCTCAGATGGTGCTTGCGTGCAAATGTATCTTGCCACCGGTTTGAGGTTGCACTGCAGCCTCTCCAAAACTGAAAGGACTGCAGCAGTGCCACTTCAAGTAACTTTGCTAATTCTAAAGAGAAGCAGAAATCCATCTTTAAAATTAATATTTGTCTTCACAGTGATAGAAAAAATGTAAATCACATCCACTAAAAAGAGCCTTCAGGGGGCAAGAACACAGATGCAAAAAGTCCTTTGAATTCTAAAAAAACCCCAAACATGTTCTAAAAACAATCACTGGAACTCCAAAACAACTCCAGTACAAGAGAGGTGTTTATAGCAGGCTCATCAATAACCTGGAATCTTTCCTTCAAAAACACAAGAAAAAAATCAAAGCAGCAACTTTTAGCTCAGTCTTTAGAAGTGTATGCCCATTGATCAGCACAAGTAAGGACCAAGCTATGAAAACACTTAAAGGGAACTGCCTTTTAGAAATACTTTGATTCATGGTGCTGAACCGCTCACAAAACAAGACTCACTCTAATGTATCTACTAGGTACGTATTTTTCCAGAAGCACACAGAAACCAAAGCTCTTATACAGCAAGAGAACCTCTTCCTGCAGTCTTTTTTTGAAAGACATCACAAAAAATGTCATTTTGAGTTAACATGGCTCAGAGTACATTACCATCTTTAAGCAGGAAATTCAGAGCCATTGTTAAATTTTTTTAAAAGAGCATGAAAGAAGACAGTTTGCATACCATTTCTATTTCAACACAGTTTTAAGTAACTGATAAGGAAATACTGACAAAGTTAAAAATCTAACTATTTAGAAGCTGTGAATGAGACACAGATAGAATAAAAAACAAATCTCAAAGAAAACTTGCCAATAACTCAAGTTTACCATTACCTAAAATCTTTACAATCAAGGTGTTTATTACCTTCTGTTAGAAGTAACCCATGCTGTATTCCAAGGGCTGCCTGTAATACAGTCTTTCCACTGAGGCCTGGGAGCCTTTCTGGAGTTACAGAGCAGGAACCAGCCTTCCAAACATAGACCAAGCCTCTCTCTTTGGCTCCTTCTGCCTCTTCTGAGCTACAAAAAGATTGGAGGAAATACAGAATCAGCTTGAAGTCTTCTGTGGTTCAGGAATGCATAGGCTGCTTTTCACATATGTAGGAAAGGCTTAGTAGTTGAGGTATTAGTTTTAGATTCAGGAAGTCAACATATTTAATTTACAATTTGGTAATCTTAATTTAAATGTCATTTACATGAAAACCAAATGTCTTCTTTTTGAAATCATTAGCTTTCTTTTCATTTGTACTTTACTGCCTGAAAAGCAGCTGATCTTGTCACCAGTAAACTTTTAAGATGTTCTTAAAGATAGATGTACAAATGTATTGTATTTGTTTATTAACTTGATCTCCTTTCTGTGAGCAACAATTCTGCTACTGTATGCTGAGGGAAAACGTGGCATCAGTTCTACCTGCATGTAAACAAGTCTGTTTCTACCTGAACAGTGAGATTTATAACGTCACCTCTTCTAACAAAAGCACATTTCTCATTTGTTAGGTTTTATTCATGTTTTGTATTGTTCAGCTTTTGCAAATCAAAATCATGTTTTTATCAGTTACATAGAAGATCAAGTGTGCTGGAAATACTCATAAACGTCTCAAACAATATTTTCTTTAGAAGGAAGTAATAAAGCAAAGGATGTACTGTGTGCAAATTTTACCAGGAACGAATGTTCCCATCCATAGTGTGTTCAAAAACTTACACCTAGAAGAGCTCATCCTTTGTATATTTTAATTTCTCCTTTTAGAGAGAAAAATGAGGTTTGACTTTGGATTTTTTTTTCATTTAATTCTTAACAAGTTTCTCAGGTTCAAACTAGTCTTCATTTAAATTTTAAAAAAATAATTAAATAATTATCCTGAAACACAATAGAAGAATCTGGGATTGCAGAAGTGACTAGAACTATCCAAAGCTGGTTAGTTGGTTTAACACTTCGACACACTCTGGTTTGAGTGCTCAGTCAACAACTTCTCCTATTCAACAGAAATAAATTTCTCAGAACTTGGACGACAAGCACATAGTTCTAACAATTTGTGGAATCTCTTGATTTAAACACAAGGAAGTAATTTTAAATATCAGTATAGACTGACAGCATTTCAAGTGAAGTTGTTTTCTTTAAATTTATTTAAAACTGTATATAGAAGTTTTGTCATCCATTCTGCAGGAAAAATTAAGTTTCGCTCCTGATTTGCCAACAGCCAAGGAATTTACTCTCCATATAAGTCAGTTCTTGCACCTTTGCATGAAGTTGTGAAGTTCCATATATAAGGCAGTGAGAAAAGCTTTGACAGAACGGCAACCTTTGTCTTGAAGAAAGGGCACAAAATATCAGATGTATTCCAAAACTGAAGCAAAGCCAGAGAAAGCTGGTCTGATAGGCCCCACTGTGGACAATGCGCACAAGTAGCATATTCAAAAGCCATAAGGCCCTATTCGTGCACACTACTGATTTTTTAAACTGAAAATCTTGCTGTGGTGCATACGATGAACAATACCTTTGCACGGTCCGCCTCTGAAACACTCCAGATGAGAATAACCTAAGATAAAATTTATCTCTCTTGGCTCCTATGCCCATTCCAAATTCCTCTGCTTTTTGACATAACAGAAAATATGAAAAAAACCAAAATATCAAGAAGAAGGTGACAGTCAACTCTTCCTAAAATTCAGATAAGCAATTTGATCCAAACAACACAAATTATATTAAACACAGAGTTCATCTTGCACTTAAAATACACAGCACTTTTGTTTAGAATTGAAGTTAATTAAGAAGAAATCAACTGAGTAATATATAAGCCAGAGGGAAAAAAAAAGTTTGAAAAAAAATCCAACAACATAGTTAGGACATTTACCAAAAATCTAAATACGTATTTTACTCAGATGGGCAAAGCACACCAAAGAAAACAACACAACAATATAGAGAGTTTTCATCAATGTATTGTGCATTAAATTCAGCATAAAACCTGATATTTAGGTTTTTATCCATTTACTAAGTCTTCAGAGAACAATATAAGAAAGATTTGGAGATTCACATATCGGGATTTATCACATGACAGTAATTTTCCATTGCCAAAACCTCTGACTTCTGTCGAGTACCTTAGTGGAAGAAACAAGATACAGAGGAACAGTCTGCTGCAGGGCTATTGATTCACCATCAGAATTCACAGGTGCAGGTAAGAGATACGAGTTAACAGTTCACCAGAGAATGTGACCTTCAAGTTCCTAGCCTATGGCTATCCCTCCACGAGTTACAAAAATCAGCTTTAAGGAGCGGCTGTTTTAGTAAGTTAAGCGTTGCAGACATAACTGAAATTAAAGCTAAGTTACGCCTCCTCTTCCCTTAGTGTAAGCTAAATAAAGAGTAGGCTGGCATCACTTAATTTTTCAGGATGATCATGAGCTGGCATATTTCAGGGAGCCTCTGTGGCTTCACCTAGCTGCTCATTCTCACCTTCTTTCCTGTGAGTCCATCTGTCAGTGGCAGCACTCCATCACCACCAAATCATTCCTCTTTCAAAAGGAACAATATAATTTCCGTGAACTGTAAAACATAAAAACCAGCTATTTAATTGCAAATACACCTTAAAAAACCCCAGCCACCCAACCCAAAACAACAAGAAGCAAAGCTCTAGATCCCTTGTTAAATAACCGACCACTTCCACAGTACTAGGACGGCTGGAGTATTGAGTTCTCTCATGCTGAGTTGGCTGAGGAAAGCTAAACAGCCAGACTTGTCCTCCCTACTCCCCTCACAACAGGTCTATTGTAAGGACAGAATCTAATTCAAAGGCAGAAATTAACACCAATCTCTCTCTATTAATTCTCAGTATACCACTCAACAAACATTAAACTGATCCATCTTCAGTCTAATTTAAGATAAAAGTCTATGCTCAAGCTGAATTTATACAATAAACAGATTTATATGAGCAGAAAATGGTTGAACTGAATTTACAAATGTATTCCTGAACCAAAGCACCTATCACCATTCAAAGGTCTAGCTCTATTAAAGCCTGTGCAGAAGTGCATAAAACCAATTAAGAGTCCAAAATATTCCTTCATGCAAACGGATAGCAGAGTATCTATGAAGATACAGTAAGATCATGGCAACTAAGGAGAAAAATGTAGCTGCTCTATTTCTGCTTCTATACTTCAGCTTTTGAAGTTCAACCTCACACGTTTCCATCTTCATGAAGACACTTTTGTATTACTTTTCTTGTACTAAAACAAAGCTACGGTTAATCATTGTTTCTTACAATCGGTTTGGCTTTTTAATACTGAAATAACCGTAATTTTCCTTGATCTACCACCTTAATAGATGAAGTATTAAAAATTTTAGTTACATTAATGTATGTAATCATCTTTATTTAAATAAAAAAGTTTCATACATAAATTCTTTAGACTTCTTGCTTTACTATAGTTGTCTGATAGCCACTGTAATAAAACCAGGAAATAAATTCTTTAATATAATGGTCTTTTAAGAAAATACATCTCCAAGAAAAGATCCAGAACAAACAGTATGAAGCTCTTACATACCAAAAATCGAAATAAAATATAGCTGATCTTGATTATAAACCTGTAACTTGCACACAGAAGTTTCAATTCACACTTGGAAACAGTAATCACCTAGTTGTTAAAGAACTGAAATAACACAGATTCCAATACTTTCACCAGCCTGTGCTGAATAATGAGGTACCACGCAGATCCTTATACACGTAAACAGCAATAGATCATTACCAACTGTTTCCGGTTTTTCAAATACAGGACACCAAAAATAGTGACTTAGCTTTCAGGGTTGGCAAAGAACGATTGTAAAAAGATAAATAGCCATAAAAATATGAAAACAAATTAATGCAATAGAATAGCATGCTGATAAATCATACACACCTCGCTCAAAAAAAAAAAAAATCAGAGCGTACTTTCTAGGAACAGAAAGCCACACTTGTCACCAGAAAAATACTGCTTTCAAGACACTTCTGCCTCTCCTTCTTAACTAAAAAATAAAACAAACAAACAAAACACCACCAAAAAAACACTCAAAACTGTAAAAGTTAACTTTTAAAATATTAACAGAGGAAGTCTCACAAATACAAGGAAACTGGCATGCCATACGTCAGTAACAGAGCGGGTAATGCGACATCAGAGGAAATGGAAGCACATTTTTGAAGCTTCTAACTTTGTAATGTGTTCTTGCTCACAGGATGTACATTTGAGTTGTTTTGGGGTTTTTTAGCCTACTGAAAAGCACCTAACCCTACAATTCATTTTCTTGAAAATGCTGGCACTTCTCTACGAAGAGCTCTAGCTTCACATACAAATATTCGATGGGCTCAGTGAATCAGACTAAGAGATGGGAGCTTTGATGACTGATCAAAGTATCAATCATCATTAAAGTACCAACAATTGTATCATTTACATCTTCTGTAGACTTATTTAAAGCAAGGAATTCAGGCTTAAAATTCTTGGCTTCTATAATTTAGGGATTTTTTATTTTTTTTAAATTTTTTTAAGTGCTTAAAGACTTTATTTCATTTTCATGAGCTTCAGTTGCAAAAAAAACTACTATAACTCTCATGGAAGCTTTTCATTGTAACAAAACAAAGTAAAAGCCAGGCAAATGACTTATTAATACCCTGGTTAACGACATAAATAAGAAACATGCAATACTGGTGAACTAGAAACAGAGAGTGATATGATAGTAGTGATATACTCTGTGTTTTTCACAAAATGAGATATCTTTCCACAAATGAGATATCTTTAAGACATTTAAAAATCGTTTTCAAGTTCAGTGCAAGCTTTCACACACTCCTAAGTCAGCAGAACGTTATTCCCATATCACAACTAATATAAAATACAAGTAATTTGGTCACAGCTACAAACTGTGTATTTATAAATAGAAAGTTTCTTCCTCCCAATAGGTATTAGCAATTTTCCTTTCTGATTGTCACGTTTATATACTATTACGTGGTAGCATTACATATACATTATTTATTTTCCCCTAAGACTACCTGAATTGTTATTAGGTTTAACGTTCATAGAAGCCAACAGCCAGGCACAACACATCATGCTCACGGCATGACACCAGCACCTGTGCTGCTCTGCCCTTACATTTACTTTCTACATTTGTTTCAACACTGCAAGAGGAAAAAAGCAAAGAGTGCCAAATAGTGCCAAATTATGAAATGGATTTGTGTTACAGACAGATGGTCACTAGCAGGACACTGATGTCATACTTTCCACTTATAGCGCAGAATGCTAATTCAAATTCTCCAGAAAGCAAACACTGTCACACCATACTGCTACGGCAGGGAATGACCTGGAATAAACATTATTCTCATTACTGTGGGACTGCGTCCTTCATTGGACATCAATCATTCTTTAATAAGCATCATAGGTATAAAAGTAATCTTACATTCAGTGCTGAACAGGAACAACTGGTATGCTCCTGACTTTCAAAAATACTAGAACTCCCATCAACCTCATGTGCTTATTTACCTGCTACAAATACTTCTACAACTTCCAGACGTGTTTACTTACATATTTACAAACACATTTTCAATCAATTTTTTACATCATACTTAGGAATAACTTACACTATCAAGGCTGCAAGTTTGTTACACAAAATTATCTACTCGGATTCTGAAGGAGGCTACTTTCAAGCTTCCTAATTCAAGACAGCACTGTCAACATTAGTCTTGTGTATATATATGTGCATATATGTAATTTAGTATTGTCGTGTTTCACATACAATGCATTGGACAGCAGTGATTAGATACAACCCCTGTTGTAACATTGTGTAATTAAGATCTGCTCAGAGCAAAACAAAACAACTTGCTACTCAGAGACAGCAGCAATCCCTTCAGAAGAGAGCTCAAAGCTTTTAACGTTAGTTCCAACGAGTGAGGGATGGCAGCAAACCAGGTAACAGGAAGAAACAGGGGAAAGAGACCGACCAAACAAAAAAACCAAACCACAATAAAGAAAGGGCCTAGTATCAGCTAAAAGAACACAGCTGAAAACTAGCAGCTGTAGCATGGAATTAATAATTTTAAATTTACCAAACCCCTAAGAGACTCAAAGATTTCTGAATATCTCTTCCTTCTCCTTTTATTTTGAAATTATGTCTTCTTAATTTAGCCCATGTTCAGGTGCTTCCCCTTCTAAAAACAGCTAACTCCACAGTAACTGAGAGATGGTAAGCATAGCTGGGTTTTTTAAGTTGTTGCACTACAACAGCAGCGATCAACTAACTACCAAGCCCTCTACCACTGCCCTGGCTGCTCCCCAGCGTCTTATCAAAACATTTTTGTGCTGGAAGGGGAAGTCTGTGAGTGACAGCGCGCTACGTCATCGGCGCTCCATACTGCAACCCTGCGAGGACTATCGCTCAATAGACTCCCAAAGTTGACCAAGCCGTGAGGAGAGAAAGGACTCCGAAATGAAAGTGGAAGGAGATAAAGGCGGTCTCTTCCCATCGAACGGGAGGAGTCCTGTAGAAATCCACCGGAGTAACCCTCAACACCTCTGCTCGCCCAAGCCTCTCGGAGCGCGAGGAGGGCCGGACACTCAGCACCCGTAGCCAGAGCTGTTCAGCGGCCTCTCCCCAGCTGCTCAAGCCCAGCGCCGGGCTGCGAAGGGTCCCGTTCGCTGCCCGCCAGCTCTTTTCCTAGAGCTGACGGGTGGGAGGTGAGCGCGGGCCGGCCCCCGGCCCTGCGGGCAGCCGGATTCCCGCCGCCCGCCGCGCTCCCCG